>JAQJVL010007669.1:0-22867 GCA_035578905.1 Stictocephala bisonia
GGTGGGTCAATACCACTATACGTGTATGGGTGGGCAGGTGGGTCAATACCACTGTACGTGTATGGGTGGGCGTACTGTTCTGTGAAATTATCTCTTGCACCATCTTCACAGGTATCTCTTGCACCATCTTCACCAGTGGACATCCTCTGTTCGTCTCTCTCTCCAGCACACGCTGATGTGACTAATAGCCGAGTTAATAGTATGTCAACAATTGTACATGTAATTCCCATACAAGTTGTGGTTTTGAGATTTGCCTGGTAATGGAAGTGAGCGAGTCTTACAAGGCTCTGCAATATGGGGTCACTGATGTAGACAATTACAAGGGGTGTTCTCTCTGAGGGCTGATGCGGATTCGTGGGGTGCCACTACTACAATTTATACATTTGTAACACAAACACCATTAAAAATAATAAGCTTACAAAAATTAACAATTTACAAGATGTTATAAAATATCTTGCACACACGCACACGCACACGCGTGCACACGTGCACACGCGCACACGCGCACACGAGCACAGTCGCACACGCACACAAGCACACGCGCACACACGCTCGCGCGCACGCACGCACGCACGTGAACACGCGCACACACACGCGCACACACACGCACACGCACATACACACGCACATACACACGCGCATACACACACACACACACACACACACACACACACACACACACACACACACACACACACACACACACACACACACCCACACACACACACACACACACACACACACACACACACACACACACACACACACACACACACACACACACACACACACACACACACACACACACACACACACACACACACACACACACACACACACACACACACACACACACACACACACACACACACACACACACACACACACACACACACACACACACACACACACACACACACACACACACACACACACACACACACACACACACACACACACACACACACACACACACACACACACACACACACACACACACACACACACACACACACACACACACACTGATAGTGACCCACCCGACCACCCATACACGCACAGTGATAGTGACCCACCCTCCCATCCATACACGCACAGTGATAGTTACCCACCCATAAATGAACAGTAATATTGTTCTTTTAACTTCGAAGAATGTCACGTTCGTATGGTGGCAGTGAACACCGATATTTAATTACAACTAATACACATCTTTAAAAAGCAATACTAACAATGTGTACAATTGTCCTTGAGGATTGGAGGGAAACAATGGAACATACTGACAATGGTGCTGCCCCTACCATCCACACGCACTCAAAATCTAAATAACTTTACTCGACATCCATTTAGAGGACTATTTTATGCGATCTGTCTTTCTTTCTTCTAAGTAGGTTAATCAAGTACCTATTTTGAGTGTTCAAAGTACTTAGAAATTTTACTATAACTATAAGTTACAGGTGCAAAGAGCCTACCTCACTAACACACATACAACATATTTTCCTCTGCCTTCTCACACACCGCCTTTGATCGCCAACTGTACAAAAGTTTGTATTGGTATCTTTTTATAGAAGTTCTTCATTAATAGTGAACTCAGCATTGAAGTTTTCATGTATTAATTATCTTCTCTTTCTGCCACAGTATAATATATTTTTTAATGTCAACTCAAAATGTCTATATATGTAATTTATACATATATAATTCGGTACACTTAAACCAATTTTTAAAAGTTATAATTTACACAAAGTTTGTTAGTTTATTTTTCCTCCAATTCTGAAAAATGTTATTATAATATTTCGCATAGTTAATTAATGAGTTTTTTTACGTATGTAAGTATTACGTACTGCTTTACTATGGACTAGGAATATACTGTACTTCGCCAATCACGGACCAATGGAAATTTACCTCTGAACTCTCTCGTCATATCAGAGGTAAATTTCTCGAGGAAATACAAGAAATAAAATTAAAACGGAAGGAGTACGTGGAGGAACTATATGATTTTTGGACTGTACCAAATGAAGCAGAGATGAAAGTGGAAGAAAAAGATGAATTACACAAAGAGTATAACACATACTAAAAAAACGCATAAATATTTTGAAACAAACAATACTACAGCATGTCACGTTGAACTGGTTATGATATGTAATTAGCGCGGAGAGAGCCTTTGAGAACAGCTGCAGAAGGAAACGTTGGAGGAAAGAGAGGAAATGAAGAATAATATATCGCATCTTGGACAGTGTGAGGATTGGAAGGAGACATCAAAGACTCGCTGAAAACTGACAGGACCTTGCTGAGAGCAAAACACCCTTTATTATGAGAATAACGTTTAAACAAATTATTGTTCTGATGTATTTAGATTTTAATTATTTAATAATTACAGTTAAGTCTACACCTTAACGTAAATAATACCAGAATAAAACATTTAAAGGTTCCTTGTTTCAATCACTGTTAAGAATTCCAACGGTTGATTATATGAAATCAACAAATCTTACGGAATAATATACAATAGTGCTCTTATCAATCTATAATTACCAAAAAGAAAAAACTGGCAATCACTAGATTAGGATTGCTTGTAATATATAACTGAGAGTGTTAAATATAATATTTCATTGCGTTTTGAAATTTCAGTTATTTTTACAATCTGAACGAACGAAATACTGTCTGTTGTAAATTAGATTATTGAAAATTTTTTTCTTAAAAATGTGGCATTTACAGTATTTTTCCAATTTTTTAGTATATTTCAAGAATTCAGCATTGTTTATGTATCTAAAAGTAACTGTAAAGATGAAGATATTTTGTTTAAAATACTCTTTAAAAAATATTGTAAGTAGTTGTCACTTTTCTTCTTAGTCATGTTATACACATGAGAGTGTATATAGTCATAGTAGACTGGAAGATAGTTTTAACTTGATATTTATTTTTATATTTAAAAAAGTGAGTTTAGAATAGTATAGTATAATTATTTACAAAAATGTATTTCGTGATTGGTTACCTATACACTGTCAATCGACTAATTTTCAATCGTTATATTTAACACTTATTAGATAATATTGCATAAAAATGTTAACTAATCAAATAAGAACTTAAATCATAAGACTGTTTAGTAAATATATATAATAGAACTTTATTTTACTAGGTATAAACTGTCTACTCTCTGAATAAAGGGTGAAATGAACCTGAAACTGGAGTGGAAAAAGTGTTTGAATTAATTTTTTTATGAACAATGTCATTAATGATGGTAATACATTTTTAAACGTTGGTAACTAAAATTTTTTTATATTTCTTCAATAATATCACATTAAGAAATCAAATTTGCTACAAGCTTAGTTGACATAGAATTTTGACAATAATTCAAGATAGTTATGTATATAATATCCTAGAGTTGTTTAATTCATTATCATTACTTATCTCGTAAAGTTTACAAGTCAAATACTCAATTTTTAACCGTTTATACTTTTATAAGTAGAAGTGCATGTTTAGAGTGCAATGTGTGTAGTATTTTTCCAACGATTTCTACCTGGTACCTAATAGAATCTCTAGATGAGAACTTTCACATTGGCTGCACAAGGTTGTTTAAAAATGTAACATACTAATTTATATTCCTAATTAATCTATTTTAAACACAGAAATAATTTTAAATGTTTCATCAGATCCAATAAAACATAGTAATCTTTACATTAGAAAATATAAAATATATTGAATCTTGAAAATATTGTTCTCAGCCGTATATAGATGAAAAATTACCTTTTTATATGGTCTTTGAAGTATACGTGCTTTCAACTTTATACTAAGACTTGAATAATCACTTCGGAGGGATGACGCAATCTCTGCATTGTAAGATGAAATAGAGCCAGAATATTGCATTTGCCTCTAACCTGAATGAAGATGAAGTTCGTTTCCAGAATATTTAACCTTATATATACTAAGGAAATTAAGCATTTCTTTGGTAAAATAAATTATTTGTTGCTTTAAAATGTTACGCGTAGCAAATGTTTCACAAATAACAATTATCTATATGCTTGGATATTTTACGTAAATTTAATTTGACAATACAATAATGATTATTATTATATTAATTTTCAAATCCAATATTGCGTCACAGCAGAAGAAAAGCATATATGATTACTTTAGTGTAGGATGAGTATTATTTGATCTGTGTAGTCTTGTTACAAACTGAGTTCAACTTAGTTCTGAAAGGACCATTTATAACAGTACGATAGCCACTAACACTAAGGGACCTTCAGCTTTACGTAGAGTATGAACCACGAGGTATTGGTCTGATTTTCAGTTGATTGACAAGCATGATACTCAGTTATCTCATCTACAAAACACCCAGTTAACTGCTACCACTAAGCATGGATAACCAGACTTCTCTAGTAGGGTCCACGTGGTGAGCAGACACCGAGTCAGTATTAAGAGGACCGAGTAGAGAACCTGTCTCTCCCCAAGTAGCTGGGTTTACAACACTAAGCCACTAGTGCCGACTGACTATTTGAAAATAATTATATTTGTTACTTTATAAAAACACTAACAATATTTACAATTTTATTTGTAGAATACACATTAAAGGAAATCTACCATTCCCATTTCTAATAAATCTTTCGTGGTAGCTTGTTTTTGTTCCTTTAACACATTAGGTTTACTAAATATTTTCCTTGAAAATCCTGAACACCTGGAAAATATGATTTTAAACACAGAACAATGAAGTTGCTATAAATTCCTTAAATTTATAAATCTGCAAAGATTTTATTCTTGTTAGACATCAATAAAGAAAATCATTAGTTAAACGTAGAGCTGATTTTAATTTTTGATGATGGAATCATATAAAGCCTAAAATAACAATCTCAAGTATGACTTTTATATGAAACTAAATACGTAACTTTAAAACAAGTCCAACTGTAAAAATAAATGCACTTAAAACTAATTACGGGTTACTATTGGATTGAAACGTAATAGGAAGTGATATGATAAACATAGTGTCAAACATTTCAACTAGCATGAGCCAATTGAAATTGTATTTTAATAAATTAATTATTGAAAAGTTTTTATTTAACGTGTCAGATTACAATCTGTAAACAGAACAATGTTTATAATTTTAATACTCCTTGTTTTATTTAATTTTGTTGTAACTATTAATCTTAACTATACGTAAAGTTGTTGTATGTATTATTTACTTTATTAAAGTATTTTTTTTAAGAATACAATAATTATTATCTGTGCTTTATAAAATTTATTATAGAACCTGTAATCTCTAAATTTCGGTTTTACAATATCATTATAAGTAATATTGACTACTAGAAATTTATTAATGTTAAATATTATTATAATAATTTTAAAAATATCACAAACGGAATAAATTTAAACAGACTTTAAAATTTTACTGTAAACCTTAATAAACTATAAATAGACCAATAAAGTTATAAAAAAATGTATTATAAAAATTTTGACCTAAAAGATTCGTAAGTACGAGGATGTGTCAAACATTTTGTGGGATATTTCAAACGATAGTTACCCTTTATGGAAGTAAATTGAAGATATTTTGCATTTTGAAAAGGCTAAAATCAGCTGTACATAAATGACAAAATGCGTTGTATTGTGTCTTTGACGTACATTTTTTTAAAATATACTAGGAATTGAATAATCAACAGATCAGGTATCTCAGCAATAAAAGGTGAACTAGAGCTATAATATGGCTTTTGCTTCACATCAAACCGGTTTTGGCAAAGTTTCCATATCTCGGAACATAATTAAACATTAATAATTAAAGAATGTGGTGTTGTTATATTATAATGTGTTTGGGTTTTTTTTAGTTTTTTGTAAACTATTATTATTATGAGTTGTATCCAAACACGTTTATAAACTGTAACTTTAAACATATAATGTTGAAAAACTTCCCAATTAAAATCCCATCAGCACTAGTAGTGCAGTGCTCCTTATGGAAAAATGTGTTGTGGAGATTGTAGAAGACAAGTTTTATTGCCAGATGCCCTTCCACTTCTCATAGCCTTAAGGGTGAATCTATACAAATTTTGACACAACTAAATAATTATGCAGTTTGGAGATGAGGTATTTAAAGGCTAAAGTGCAATATTGTCATTATTAATTTTACTTGTTATCCCTTTCCTTACACCCTTTACTGACTATCTCACACCTATACTTCAATCAAGATAGGACTTAGAAAATAATTTTCATTAATAGACACCCTGAAAAGGTGATGAGTGATTACGTTTTTGAATGGAGCTCACTTTCCGCTTTTTCATCAATAAGCTGCTTACTTCACTTGGAACATCTTCATTTGATACGGACCGAATCGTTCACTGAGAATTTTCCTCCTTCCTTTCAATATTGAAACTTATTTTCAAAGGAACACTCCACGAAAGTCATATACTCTGATAAAGTATTGTATATTTCATATTAAATTGATTATCCGTTTAGAAAAATACTGGTTATAGTAAAGTCACTTTTGCAGCAAATATCAAAATGTTGTTGCTTTTACTTTTCCAGTTCTAATGTTACAATAGATTTAACTTTGTAAAACTATAATAATTTTAAGAATACTATTCATAAAGTTTCTGTTCTCGTTATAACAGTTTTTTTTTTTAATACTGAGGTTTAGACGTGGAAAATTACTAGATACGGTTTTTAAGGTTGTCTTAAATAAAAACACAAAAATATTGTTGCTTTAGCATTTACCATAGCAGATCTGGAGTTGCTCTCAGCTAGCGGAATTTCAACAGTTTAGCAAACAGGTGCAGTATCTGTGTTTTGTAGTGCTTTCATCAGCAATACAGTTATTGTATGTTACCAGAGCAGATCTGGAATTTGCTCTCAGCTAGCGGAATTTCAACAGTTCAGCAAACAAGCCCGGGATCTGTGTTGTGTAGTGATTTCATCAGCAGTACAGTTATTGTATGTTACCAGAGCAGATCTGGAGTTGCTCTTAGCTAACGGAATTTCAACAGCTCAGCAAACAGTTCCGGGATCTGTGTTGTTTGCCGGCTTTATCAGCTGTTCAGTTTCTGTTGATCTCAAACTACGAAATATACTTTTACAAAATTGACCATCAAAAGTTACATTGTAAAATTGTGGGTTGATGATATTAAGATTGAATTAATTCTCCCTTTTTCAGATATTCACTACATTTAAAAATAGTTTAAGCTCTGGAACCTGGATGATATTCATAATTAATCTATGCTATACAAATTATTAAAATTATGTAAATCTACTATTATCATAATAGATTTGTTGAACCTCTTGTGACCATCTTCATTTGAAGTGTAGAGTCACTAAATACTCTAAAAAAAATATTTCTGAAGTCCTGTAGGCATTTGTAAAGTTTAACTTTCTCACCTTGATCTAAGAAAAAATATCAAACAGTGTAAAGTAGAACAGGACCTTCATAGTAACTTTTTAAAACTATAATTTAGTATTACTTTTCAAAGAGCGTACCTTTTGAGGTTGGATTTTTTTGTTTACGTTCTACTACTTATTTTGAGGTACCTTAATTAGTGAGTACCTTTAATTTGATCTACTATCCGACCAATGCTCTATTTTGAGATTTTCTTCTGACTTCTTCTCCTGATATGACTTAAAAATGGAAATTACTTAAACAAGTAGAACAATAGATGCACTGTTGGTGTACCAAACAATAGACGCACTGTTGATGTACCAAACAATAGATGCACTGTTGATGTACCAAACAATAGATGCAATGTTGATGTACCAAACAATAGATGCACTGTTGATGTACCAAACAATAGATGCACTGTTGATGTACCAAACAATAGATGCACTGTTGATGTACCAAATGATAGATGCACTGTTGATGTACCAAACAATAGATGCACTGTTGATGTACCAAACAATAGATGCACTGTTGATGTACCAAACATTTATTGCTCTATTTGTAACCGTTCATAAATTATTTACTAGTTACAGAACTTTTCTTCCACACTGTGTATATGGGACACTCTAAGCATTCAAAAGATAGATATCTGTTAAATTATTTTGTCCGAAAACAGTAAATATTGACATATAGATTACTTGGTAAACGTTCTGATAGTGATTAGAATGTCCCTAATCATTTAAGGTTTAACATTCAAATATAATTCTGGCATAAAATGATTTAAAAATTAATTTTGATATTTTGACTGCAATGGCAGCTAATACCTACTTACCATTGTTAAACGCTATTATTTATAATGCTGTTGTTGGCCATTATTTTACCAGTAAATTTTACTGTTTCGTAAACCGAATGAACAAAAATAGTTTATCAAAATTAATATGAATAAATTAACTACATATTTTAACTATACATAAAAAAAATTTAAAAAAATTGAAAATTGTATCTTTATACAAATAGTTCTAAATTAAATAAGACTGAAAGTGGGATAACCATTTAAATTATATTTTTTTTCAACTTTTTTTATATTATATTAAGGTTTCTATATTTAAGGACCAAAATATTAAACTAGCACTAGTGAAAGACTCGTGCCATTTTATAAAAGAATAAATGCTTTCTATTGATTTAAAAGGAGATTCATCTATCAATATATAATTTAATTAAACTATCGTAAAAAATAGGATGTATTTAATATTAATATAATTACTGCAAACTAGTACTTATAATTTGTTTAACACAAGTAAATATGGCATACGTAGCGTAACTATAATAATTAAAATTTTTTTCCAAAGTGTTTAAATTTTTATAAAAGTGATGTTGGTGCATAGCTCTTTGTAAAATAAAATATACCTTAATTTAGTCCAAACAAGAACGAGGAAGATCTGATAAGCGATGCGGATATTGGAACGTTCTCAAATTTATGACTTTCAGCAGGAAAAAAATTTATCCACTAACAACTGATCACTCTGGATATCAGTCAGGTTACTATCCCTCAATAGTTAATATTCTCTACGGCTATTATCACTTAGCATTTACTATCCCTCAACAGTTATTATTTTCAACGGTCAATATCATTTAGAATTTACTATTGCTTGACGTTTAATATCTTTCAGAGGTTACTATCCTTCAACAATAGTGATTTACAATGGTTATTGTTCCTTTATATTTACTCTTCTTCAATGGTTACCTTCCCCCAACGATTACAATCCCTCAATGGTTATATCTTAAAGGATCTCAGCTAATAATTTTTACTATCACTTAGCGATTACTATGGAAACCTCTCAAAACTATGGAAATATACACCCCCACACCAAAAATATTTTTCTGTTTATTTTTAATCTACCTATTTGTAAATATTAAACATACGCTTATTACACATACTGGAGTGTTTTTTTTTTATTCGATGAACTTTTTTAGGTATGATAAACTGAGATAAAAAACATAAAAAAGGTGCAAAGCAAATCATGATAGCAAATATATCATGTGATAAACTAATATTAGTGGACTAATCAACAATTTTCTTAAATAAATAGATTTTGTTTGAATTACGTATATAAGTAAATCAGATATACTCTGTTTACCAGATATATAAGATGTACCTTTGCAATATATATTCCATTATTTTCTTAATAATCAAGATATTTTTTTGAACCATTTTAGAAAAAAATTGTTTGTGCAAAGTTGATTTAGTACATAGATAGTATTTAATAATTTTGTTTCAAATCAAGTAATATTATTTGAAATTTGTAAATGAAGAAATGTTTGTGAAGTTTAATAACTATCAGATTGATCAATTTGTAAATATACCTATTGTAGTTAGATCTAATAGTTAAATGCAAAAATACGGTCTTCTGAATTGTAACTTATATATCAGTAATACTAATTTAATACCATGTTATCACATAGT
This sequence comes from Stictocephala bisonia, assembly GCA_035578905.1. Taxonomy (NCBI): domain Eukaryota; kingdom Metazoa; phylum Arthropoda; class Insecta; order Hemiptera; family Membracidae; genus Stictocephala; species Stictocephala bisonia. Next base: position 9,804 of record JAQJVL010007669.1, read on the forward strand.
AAATGCATGATATTTGATATCGTAACTATTATATTTCGTATACAGGGTGATTTCTTTAAGTGTCGCAAATTTGGAGTGTTTTATTCTGGAGAGATACAGCAAACCTTACTTTTTCGTAGTTAATAAAAATGTGTATTTATAGGATAACTTTATTTTTTTTATACAACGATATATATTGAATGATATTTTAGGACAAAATATTTAATTTTAAAACTGTTTTGAACTTTTCATTTTTCCCGTAATAGTAATCGTTTATAATCTATATACACACAATCAGTTTAAAACAGTAACTTTTGGTTTTGTTAAATCGATGCAACAAACATTTTTTATTTTGTTATATTAGTTTGCGGGCTTAAATTCAAATATTTTAGCTATCGTAAAGGTTGAATATTTTAGACAAAGTAAATTTAGCTAGGCCAAGTTTATTTTTTGATAACTTAGTTTCTACTTCTAATTTTTAAAACTTTTATTATTTATTTCTCAACGTAGATTCACTGTTAAACGTATTTTGTATGGTAAAAAAGCACTTAGTATGCCATAAGTGTCTTGTTATGAGAGTTATGTAATCTCAACTGAGTATAGTATTTAATGTGATATATGTGTATTGTTTTGTAAGAAAAAAATAAGCTGTTCACAATTTTGGAAAATGGTGGCTTTTTAAACTCACTAAATGCTTTTCATTAAAGAATAAAATGTAGGCGAAGTTTCATATTAGAATTTTATTGTATCTCTCCAAGTTAAAAGATTCAAATGGTGGCACACTTCTAAAAAATCACTCTGTTAATACAACCAAAACATTTAATTCTGAAAGTACTGAAATAACGGTTCCCTCAGTGTTGGATCAGTTTGGAGTCAAGCGAATTTCTCCATTTCCTGGCGTGCCGGAAGTGATCTCTAGCGGTAGCCACAACAACTATTTCATGTCATATTTGATCGATGTTGGTGATTTCATCATTTTACTCAACAATATAAATTTGTTTAGCAATTTAAACCTTTATATGTATTGTTTAACATTTGATTTTGTATTTCAATGTACTAAATATTCCATATACACAAACTTAAATACAAAAAAACTTGTTTCCTTATTAAGCTGATTATTACAATCACAATAATATAGTAGCCTATTCTGGAGCATTAAACAGCTGTTGTTAAAAGCACAGGAGTACAATTTAACTCAAGAACCATCGTTGGTATATGTATCTATTGTATTATATATTTTTAACTGAATTCTTTAGATATATTTTGTCAGATCAGTACTGTCTGAAAAATACATCAGAATGTTCCATATTTTTTAAAATTCATTCGCTTTCCAGACAATAAGAATATTTCAGACAGAATAAACGTAAAGGGAAAGTGGTGGACACGAATTCACTATTTAGCTGCAACGTTTCCATGTTTGTTTCTTTAAATTATACTGTGGGATTTAATTGACTAATCATGCAAAACAAACGAACTTTTATTCCTTTCAAGTTAAGAAGTTTCAAAGATGTTTTATTTAAAAATACCTAAATGAATATACTGGAGCATCAAATATTATTAAAAATTAATATTCTGAAATGTATTTACAGTGATCTTTTAACTTGTGGCGAAATGATACAAAAGAAACAATCGAAATCTGAAAAAGTAACAGAAATGCTACGAAATCGATGGCAGTAAAGGTGTGTCCCAATAAATAAGTATTGAGAATATACTATTACTTTTGATATTTAGGCAATAAAAGAGAACATTCCAAAGAGTTATTCACTCGTTAAATAATATACAATGTTATGAAATGATGTTGACTAATATATAAGGGGATTCATTTATTAATTTACTGAGTCTAAAAAAAATAAATAAATAAAAAGTAAACATAGAGTTGGATATGAATATAAAATCCCTTTCAAATACGCTGCTGTATGTGTGTATTATACAGATAGTATCCCATCAGTGCCTACTCCAGTTGTCTATTGATTTAATAAGATAAAATTTTACTTAACTAAAAATAATGTAAAGTTGATTCATAAAATCAGCTCGAAACACCAGTTTGTCTTTCCCCGTCCATACTGACAACTTTTAATTTTAAGCAACGTTATCTCTATAAGCCAAAGAGATTATACTTTTAGAAATCAAGAAAAAAAATACTGATTTATTCATTTAGACAGTTTACCTTGACGGTCAAAATAAATATTGTGTTCCCGTTATGATTATATGCTAAGCAACCTTAATTTAGAGTAAGATTAAATTGGAGAGAAATCATTTAAATTTCAATCTTATAAATGATATATATTATTATGTATATTTACTCTTTATTCATATCAAAGGGCACAATTAGTTGAATGCATTTTTTATAGGCATGATCAAGTAGTTTGCATGTGATGCTCAGGCAGTATGTGTTTCAATATTTAAAATCATATCAAATAAATCAAAATCAATGAAATATGTATTTTTTATTTGTTTATTTATGCTATCGGACGACCATAGAGCAACCAGTACCTCTGTGCATATTTCCAGGTTATTATTATTTTTTTTTTTTTTAAGAGTAGCACCGTTGGTGTATTTTGAACGTGCAGAGGCACAACAAACTTTCAATGGCGAACTTCATTTACTTTTCCTCATTAATAAAAACATACATGTTGCGATTTAAAAAAAAAGCCGCAATTTTTTTAAAATCGTGGACAAATTATTTGTTTCTTATAGAACACTATAAATTTAATACGAACACTATGAAGTATTAAACAATTTACATGAACAGCTGATGGATTGGCATTACGTAAGGCCCTCTTAAAACATTTCATTTCAATAATGTAGTGTTATATCTAGATCCAGGGCATTAAATATTAAAAATATAGTATGTTACATAGTTTACATACGTATCGTAATAATTTACTTATTGTGTAAAAAGTGCTATTTTATCATACAAAATAGATTTTACTGTAAAACTATGTTGAAAAAAGAAGTAACGAAAAGCTCTAAAAATTACTAGTTGAAACTTTGCAATCAAAAAATAGTTTTGGGGTAATTATATTTATTTTGTCTAAGATATTCAACCTTTATAATAAATAAACTGTATTAATTTAAGACTGCATTCTAATATAACAGAATAAAAACGGTTGTTTAATACGTTTTGCAGCACCAACAGTTGGTCTTTTCAACTATTTGCGTGTCCGTAGACTAGAAACAGCTAATGTTACTGTGAAAGTGCAACGAATAAAAAGATTTAAAATTACATTTTCTACTGGGAAAAATCATAAAATGTATAGTATTCTGTAAGACAAAATTTACTTGTCTTTTTGAAAGCCATTTTGAAAAATTGTGGCTTTGTTAAATATAGAGTAAATAGAATAATTATTTATTTTTTTAACTGATACAATATTTTAGCAACATTTACAGTACAAATATAAATCACTGTCTTCTCATTAATTTCCATGTGAAAAAATCAAATAAACTTGAAACTTAACTACAAAAATACTTAAACACTAAATTAAGTATTTTCAAGACAACTTTCGCTGCTTTAAATAATAAAATGGTAATGCAATGGATATTTAAAGAAAAAAATAGGGCCTCTATGGCAAAGCCTGATAGTAGGTTCCTTCTATTTAAATTTATTTAAATAACTTAAAGCTCGAAATAAAAATGTATGTTACTATTAAAACATAAACAAACAAAATTAAACATCGTATTTCTGTTAACAAAATTATATAAATAACACACTTACTTAATTTCTAATCTCCATCAGAGCTTTAAAATTGCATTGAGAATTTTAAACTGAGAAGAATATATACATTAATTAAGGAATGCAAATAACATTTCTGAATTAGGAACTAAACCTTTTCAAATCTTTGTTAATATCAGTAGACTATAATTAAAAATATTGATTTATTTCAAAATATTGTAGTATACGACTGTAAAATGCTTCATTTAACGACAAGAAAAACTCTTTAAATTCAAAATAGTAATATTATTAAATTTAGTTTGGTTAAGAGTCAACACAAACCTGAAAGTCAATGTTTTTATGGGATATTAAGACATTTTTAATAGTTTTTAAAAGAAAACATAGCTTTGAAATTGTTTAAATTTTACATGAAGATTGCTAAAAATTAATGGTCCTAAATAAACAAGACTTTTCTGAAAGAAAGTAAAGTTTGATTTTGGTGCAGCATAAAGATCACATCCTCTAGGTTTTGGGCATATTTACTATTATTTTGAGGTAAATTGCAACTTTTTTTATAAAAGAGTCTTAGAACCTTGAAAACAAATAACTTTTTCAGTGGAAAAACTCATAAATCCTTTTACAAAGGGTATGACGGTTCTCTGTTCATTTTTTTGTAACTATTCATAACAAACATTTTTGCTATTCATAAAGAAGTTTTATTGTTGCATTATTACACCCACCCCAACAAAATATACCATATTATAATCTGCTATTTACTAAAGAAAATATGACATTTTTTAAAAATCTTTTCATTGCACATTTTATTCAGAAAATAAAAATATCTTAAGATATTATTTAAGTTATCTTTCAAAACTGCCGTATGACTTTTCCAACCCTTATCTTGGTCCACTAAATTACCTAAATACTTTATTTTATTTATTTATTTTATCATACTATATTTTGTCTGTCTTACCACAGAACAATCTGAGCTGCAGACATACTGCGAACAAAGGAAAATTATACATTTTTATATTATATTTAAAAAAAATATATTTTGTAAACCTTAAACTAAAATGTATTTATTTTGTCTTTATGGGGCTAAGCTACGTATTATTTTTAGTAAAACACCACTGGAGTAGTTCAAGATAAAAAAACATATGGCTTTTAATTGTTTCCCAATTATCTACGACATACCACAGAGCAGTAACGTCAGTAAAAGACGTTACCTTCCCTTTATAACGGGCATCACAAAGATTATTAATGTTGATAAAAAACAACATAGCCCCCTATACAGAACCCTGGGGTACTCCATGTTTAATTTCACCCTAATCACTAAAAGTTTGAACATTGTTTCCTTGACGATAGATAACTTTGAAACCATTTATGGACTCTACCCCTATTACCACAATTAAATAATTTTTGTAACAGTGTGTTGTGATCTACAGTATCAAACACTTTTTTGATACCTTAAAATAACCCAGTTACCTTCTTTTGTGAGTTTAAACCTTTATGAACTGGCTTAAGGAAACTTTCGAACGTATCTTCAGTTTTTGTGCTCTCCCTAAATCCAAATTGTTTTTTTTTTTTTTAAATAATTGTTTAAAGAAAGTGTATTAATTTTTTCTTCATTGTCTTTTTGGTATATATTTGCAAATGTTGAAAGCAGAGATAAAGGTCTGATATTATTGCAATATTGGTTTGAATTTTCTTTATGCAAAGGAACTGCAACCGCTGTTTATTTGCTTTGGAAAAAACACCTTGCTAGAAACTATTAATTAAATATAATAAAACAGAAGATATGTAAGCTCGAATTCGTCTAAGTAGTACATAACTGATACCATCGATATCTGGTGAGGTACTATTGTTTAAGGAATTGATTGCATCTCTTAAATCTTCTGCACTAACTGTATCCAAAAATATTCACTTAACACAACATTAGTGAAGAAATTATGTTTATATTCTAAACAATTAAAATTACTCGGATTATCGTTAAGTATACTAAGTGCATTAATAAATAACTAAATGCATATTTAATGAGGAAAAAGTATGTGAGGTCCCCCATGTAAGGTATGTTGTATCTCTGCAGGTTTAAAAGGTCTTAATGGTGGCACACTTAAAATAATCACCCTGTATAATTTATATCAACCGTTAAATTTAATTACTTAGTTTTGGCCTTTAAAAAAAAAAAAAAAAAAAAAAAAATACAACTTCTTTTTTAGTGGCCTTGCATATGCGGCCCATACAGGCCGCATGCAAACATTTTGATTGTATTCCCTGGTTAAACATTTTAATTGTATTCCCATCGGTATATATGTTTTACTATTGCTTAAGTTTATGAATTGAAAAATGGGATATTAAAATGTGCTAGCAATATGCCTAAAATACACACATTAAGTATTGTCCGAAAGCATAAAATAAACATGTAAATAAAGTGTGTTATTTTATAAAAAAATGCTAAAAGGTTTGAACTCTTTTTCCTAAACTGACATGAGAGAGGAGGCGGAAATATTATTCACCTTCCTGTTTCATATGTTAAGGAGATTGCTTTTTGAACAGTTTTGGCCTCAAAGCCGCGGTCAATATACTGGAAAATTATTCCATTCCAAGACTATGTTCGCTATTTTGTTAACACAACCACAACCCTTTTACGGGAACACAGACTAAACCCCTTTTTCCCAATTTCCGTTCCCGTATTTACTTGAAAATCAAAATCAATATCTCACTTAAAATACCTTACAGTTGAAACTATAGTAAATCGCATTGGATACTGTTTTAGAAAACCATTTATCTTATGGTTTGCACAAAGTACAGTCAATAGTTGTTTTATTACAGATATACTGAGTATAATATCTAAATTTAAATAAATAATTAATCTCCATTGATGATTTGCTTTCCTTAACTTATTCAGAACGTTAAATATTACTCCCTGCAAGTAGATGTTTTTGGCTGGAGCGAGACCCACTTTTTTTGGGTTTTCCAAGATGGTGGCGGTCACATGACTGGATCCAAGATGGCGGCGCAGTGGTGCCAACCTCCCACCCCCTCCCCCACAAAATTTCCCACATTTCCCTCACATTTCCCACACATTACCCACATTTCCCACAATTTCCCCCCACGTTACCCCCCAAATTCCCTTGTTATACTATATAAAATGTAATAATAACTTAACTTTTTCCATGTTATACTATATAAAATGATTTTTTTTGTCTAATATGGCGTCTTAATACTATATGAAATACAAAAGATGGCGACCGGATCCAATATGGCGTCTTTTCCCTCCCGCGCCAACTCACACCCCGTGGGAAAATTCCCTCCCCAAAATTCCCCCATCCAATATGGCTGTCTTTATACTATATATATAAAACCCAATAATTCATATACTCTATGTGGCTGACGCGATTGCAGCGCCCCAAGCAGCAATACACGCCGACGCGATCGCAGTGCCCCTGGCGGCAACGCCGACGCGATCGCAGCGCCCCTGGCGGCAACGCCGATCACAGCGCCCCTGGCGGCAATGCCGACGCGACCGAAGCGCCCCTGGCGGCAACGCCGACGCGATCACAGCGCCCCTGGTGGCAACGCCGATCGATCGCAGCGCCCCTGGTGGCAACGTCGACCGATCACAGTGCCCCTAACGACATCAGCTGGTGATGCATGCGCATCCAAACGCTGTGCTCTGATTGGTCGCCCCCTCCGCATCCAAACGCAGCGCCCTGATTGGCTGCCACCCCTATTTAACCGACCAACACAATCAATCTTTCTCACACCTACTGTTGGCCTACCTATTTCAATTTATTTTGAATGTTTTATAAATACCCTGGTAACCTAGCTTTCTCATATAATACCTACTGGTAGCCTACCTATTTCAATTTATTTTGAATGTTTTATAAATACCCTGGTAACCTAGCTTTCTCATATAACACCTACTGTTAGCCTTCCTATTTAAATCAATCCATTACTTAACCTTTCCTCAACATTCTAAGTCCGCCATATTACCACTACTAAAGTTGCAAAACCTTCCCTTGAAGCTTAGATTATACCAAAGTTTATTTTTAAAAACATACCTTAAGACTCGTCATCTTACAACAATCACTCAAACACACATGGTCTCCCATATTCCATACAGTCTTCCCAAGACCTAGTACAATTCGAAAACGTCGAAAAAATCTATAAACATGAGCCCATAGAGAACCCTGTACAGTTCACAAGCCAGATTCACTCATAGCGTAAAAGTCTTAAAGTGTTGTCTACTCGCAATATTTTACATTTAATAGTGAATGAATGTGTATAATAAAATTCAATCTAAACCCTAAATAAAGTATATTTAATAAGAAATATTGATACCTATGTATTTAAAAGTACAATACGTTTAAAAAACCTTTCCCAACGTCTTAGGTTAAGCGAATAACATCCATGGGAATTCATTGTAAGTCTAACATACAACGTTCAAAATTAACATTTAAATATGTACCGAATAGTAAACGTAACCATATATATTCTTAAACAATAGTGTGCCACCTTGGTTGTATTGTATAGGAATCTAACGGAAGTTTCTATATTCACCTGTAATATAATTATTAATTAATCAATGTATTTCATAGTGAGCCAATTGCACTATTTTATAAATATCATTTCGACTTCGCGCGCCAACCCCGACGCTCGCTACGCTCGATACACTTCGGCCTCAACATGTAACTATTCAATACAAAAAATAGGAGATTAACTATACAACGTAAAAGTACAATATTACAGTTTTGAACAATAATGAGTGAACTCAAGACATTGACGTACATGCGTAATTGTATAAACCAAAATACAATATGTGAGAGGTATAGAATGTGGGGTCCCCTTCTATCCTTTTCTTTAGCTTTTTTTTAATTTTTCTATTTTCATTTTTATAGCAATATTTATTAAAGGACAGATAAGGGGATTACATTGGTCCCTAATGGGTTACATACATAATGACGTTGACACAGAAATGCATTAACAAATGCTGTATGATAATATTAAACAATTGTACAACTCGACAATAACAATGATAAATAGAGTATACGTAATAACTATTTAATGACGAAACAGATAAAACTATGAATGACAATAAAGTAATAAATTAATAAGTGCAACATGATTTGAATTCAATACAAAAATAGGAAATTAACTATATAACGTAAAATTACATTATTACATTTCAGTACAGTATCTCACTCACACTAACCGCTTTGCCACCTATTTAGCCTATGTCAAGAGTGTTCAGTTATTTTAATTTAACAGCTGAAGTAAAGAAAAAATTAAAATTCATGACCATGCACAAACCATAAAATTGTCAAGTTGTTGGTAAAGGTAGTATAAAACAGAAAAAAAATAATGTTACAACTCCAGATCAATAAATAAACTTGTACGGTCTATTGTAATAACAAATAGAGAGTAAAATAAAATTATATAATATAATAATAGTATAGTAATATATAGTAACATTATATAATAATAAGAATAAACATTTATAAATCACCTCATAAATATAACCTTTTTCATTTCAAATACACTCCTAATATCATTGGCACATCACAAAAGAACTTAGGCTATATTATCATTTACACTAATAAAACAATAATAACTTCCTTGACAACCAAAACGATTTACCGACAGCGACTGCAACAAAAAGTAAACAAGAAGTGAAAACAGCTGTGAGAAGAACAAGATAATGAAAACGTCATCGAGTAAAGAAAATACATTATAACATCGATATATCGATAGATTGAATGTTCATCTATCCACCACTACCATGTACATCACCGTTATCGTATTCAGCCTTATCAATAATGGCGCCAATTCCATTCCAACGGAAACATTATCGTAAAAATTTATCGACATCCACTTAAATCAAACCAATAGTTCTAAAATATTTACCATATCGAATATCTTCACTTCTTTAATTTCAAGTGCTTTTTACTATTTTAACAATAGACTATTTTCAGTTATTTTATAATGCTATATAGTGTCAAGTCTCTCTTAAAATTAGTGGTATACATTTTTCTGGCTGTCCAAATAATATAAGAAATAGATTACAATGGTACAGTGCAAAAAAACATAATACCAAAGAAAAAAAGCTAACAATTTGCTATGACTAAGAATATTTAAAGTAACAATCTCAACCAAAAAACCTAGCTAATTGGTATAAAGGTAAGTCCAATACAACGTAAGTACAGTTTAATACCTTTCATAACCGTATTCATATAGAGTACAGATAATTCCTTCTTCCTTCAAGTCCATATCTATTCATCTATTCATTTCAACGGTAATACCATTACATACACAAATTTGAAGACAGGCAAATACAACAATACAAGAAATAGACAAAGTGGTACAATTTAGTAAACAATACAAAGAAATATAATACAGAAAACAAGCTAAACTTGCTATCACTAAGAATAACAACACGTTTTAAGTAACAATTCCAACTAAAAAACTTACTCAATTGGTATAAAGGCAATAACACTGTAACAGATAAGACTATAGTTAACAATATTGCAATGGGTGTGTGAGCGAGCGTGTGCCCCTAGATAAGAACCTAAAGTAAACAAAACAAAAAGTAAACAATCATAATTGGTAAGAACATATAACAAATTAAGAGGAATGGAATAATATGTATTTAAAATATAACATTAATAAAGGTTGATATATATTTAATAAACATGTTTTAACAAACATTTCCTCTATCAACATAAGCATTCAATTGAGAATTCAATAGCCCAAGACGTCAACGCTTACTTTATTAATGAACTTCTTTATTTATCAGAATTAAAATCAATGTAGATATATAGAATAACATACATTTATTTATAACATTACTACCACTGACGCTTACCGTAGACTGACTACATCCAAACACAGGAGGCCTATCCCAGAAGCCGTGTATTACTTCTACAAATAAAACTAAGACCATTAAGTTATTAAGTAGGCATAGAATTGAAGAAATACGTAGGAGACGTAAAAAAACCCTAAAAGGGGTTTTTATTAGTGTAATTACTATACATGTAGACCTAAAAAACGTTAGGATCAGCGGTAGACTATAACGTGTTGGTGTAGAAAATACTACGGACCCTATATGATCCGTTTTCTTCAATGTCAAAAAACACTATTTAACTCTGCTTATTGTTATTGTTGCAGTCATGGTGGAGGGAAGTCAAACATATGTACAACTCCCACAAAGTACCTCATCTTGCCACATACAGAACCTTACAACCATGGTTGTACATGTAGCCCGGTGTTCTTCTATTATACTACAACGGACACTAAAGGGGACTTCTCCCTCTGTCCATATCCAAGTGTTTGAAACACGTTGATTAAAGAAGAACAGATTGTTTAAAAGTTGATGGTCTAAGGTGCCATCTTCATTTTTAGTAATCTCCGTACAGTACAAGGGTACTGTACGATTGTGAAAGGGAAAGGTGTGTATTTCCCTGTGGAAACGTAAAGAACCTTTAATACCGTAAGCTGTAGTATCTATCATAGCAGTCTTACAAAGGTCTGTTGTAGATTTAGATAAACTTTATGATGTATTACCCATTATACTATGTACAAAAGTGGTTTTCCGTTGATAAATAAAGAAAGAAAGCCGTTCAGGAAATAGGTATAAGGCATGTCCATTAACACTTGTAAGTTACTTAAAAAGTCTTAGCTTTTTAAGTATCTTACAGCTAATACAGCAATCTTAGCGTACAGTCAATACCACTGTACGCCTAAGGGTGGGAGGGTGGGTAAATACCACTGTACGTTTAAGGGTGGGTGGGTGGGTAAATACCACTGTACGTCTAAGGGTGGGCGGGTGGGTCAATACCACAGTACGTCTAAGAGTGGCCGGGTGGGTCAATACCACTGTACGTCTAAAGGTGGGTGGGTGGGTCAATACCACTGTACGTCTAAGGGTGGGTGAGTGGGTCAATACCACTGTATGTGTAAGGGTGGGTGGGTGGGTCAATACCAATGTATGTGTAAGGGTGGGTGGGTGGGTCAATACCACTGTAGGTGTAAGGGTGGGCGGTTGGGTAAATACCACTGTACGTGTAAGGGTGAGCAGGTGGGAGGGAGGGATGGAGGGAGGGTTCTTCAAAGTCTTAGGTGGTTCTTCAAAAGTCTGAAGCTTTGGGAAGGTGGAGTGTCAATCGACAGTTGTGTTTGTTAAATTGTTGTGTGATCAAACAAGTGTTTTGTGTGTATTGAGTATGTGAGTGGATAATCAAACGTCTTCTATGTAGAGTGTATGGTAAGTCTTTTATGTTAAGTAGGTAGAATCTGTCAAATGTATTATGTGTCGGTATGGTATGTGGTCTGTAATGATGCCTGTGTGTAGGGTAAATCATGAGTCTTACTACTGGATAGGAAGGGTATTAGTGTTTGGTAGGTAGTTTGTACATGTGCTTATGGATAGGTAGATGGACAATCAAAGGCCTTATGTGATGAATAGGAAGCTGTTCTATCAAGAGTGCAGTGTGATTAGTAAGTAGGTTCTTCATGTGTTTGGGTCTTTGGGAGTGGTGTACATACATTTTCTGATCGAGTATATTATAGTCAAAAGAAACCAGACTTTCTTACTGTTAATACCAAAGTTTCTACAATAGACACATTTCAACTAACTATTCGTTTATTTGTTTAATAAATAGATGAAAATAATCAATAGCACCAGGTTTTGTTAAAATCAAACTTAAAATGTGAACATTATAGAGAATTTATTCCTATTGGCTACTTACACTTTGCCAAATGTTTGGAGTCATGTAGTAGTAAATGCAAAGTCAACTAAATAGCTATGTAGGTTAAACAATTAATTTACAAGTGTTACATCAGTTTTGTACGTTGATTTGAGCTCAAACTAAGTTTATAAAGGTTCTATAAGAGTATTTTAAAGGGTTTTTTTAATGTTTAGGACAAATATCATTGATATGACACTGAATTTTAATAATTTTAGGGAATTATAACATATTTTGTACACAAATAACCCTATTTATGTGCATTTTAACTCAACTTTAAGGGGTTTGGAGAGTACTATGTTGGTAGTTCTTCCTTGATTTGAACAAGTTTTAGTTTTAGTTTTAGTTTAAAAGGGGATATATAGTTGGTCCAGCCAACCCTTGCAACGAAGCCTAAGGCTTTTTGTGCCAATCCCGGTGCCTAATCGTCGTAAAGCTGGCTCTCCTTGACCAAGTCAAGGAGCTTCTTTACTAGATTTGTAATTTCCAACTGTCCCAGAGGTGAGCCTTCAAAAAGTGCCCCTCTTCTGGCACCAAGAGCCTCACACTCCAGGACAATGTGTTCTGCCGACTCTTCGTCCTCCCCACAGAGGCGACAGATGGGATCCTCCGCAAAGAGTCCCACCGTTCTTAAATGCCTCCGGAATTTGCCGTGGCCGGTGATGAGTCCCACCACCAGCCTAACTGCG
>JAQJVL010007670.1:0-22861 GCA_035578905.1 Stictocephala bisonia
CAGAGTACATCTTCAGGAGGGAAAAGGAAAAAAGCAAGGTTCTCCTGCAAAAGATGTGGAGGAGGAGTCCACCCAACTTGCTTCGGTGAACACAAATATTAATATTTTTTTATGGTGCTCATATCAATAATGTATATAATATGGTATTTTTGTTGTTGTAAATATTAAGAATAGTCATGAACTAGTTGTTTTATTTGATTTACAAGTAGTGTGTTAGATATTTTTTGTGTAGAAATGAATATAAACCCAAAACTGATGAAACATGTAAAAAATGGACAAATTTGGCACGGTGTCAAAAATTATAAAATTAGCTGCATTTTCACTTCTAAGCAAGGTAGGTTCACAAAAATCTGTCTCTTTACTCATAAATAGATGTAGATTATGATACTATTCTCAAAATAGGCTCTAGTTTTTTTTTGGGTAGCATTTATGGTGTGCAAACTTAAAAAAAATAAATAAAAAAAAATGTTTGTTGATAATATTAATTTTTTGCAAATATGATAATTTCATTAATATTATTTTTGTGTTTACAGCATGAACACACAATTACTTTAAATTGAAATAGTGAAAAAAGTAACTAGATATCTTGAAAAATAACAAAGTTAGAGCGTTTGAAGTAAAACCTTGCATTTTGGCTAAAAACACCCTGGCATTTTTCGCATATACCAGTGTAAAATGGCCGGCACTAAAAGGGTTAAGTCCTGAAAAAAAAAAAAAAAAAAAAAAAAAAACATCTTGTTGGGACGAAATATCTGTAGATCTGTTAAAAAAGTGTGCTCATATTATTGCTACACCTCTTTCTAAAGTAATTAACCAGTCTATGTCACAAGGAATATTTCCCTATCAATTGAAATATGCTGAGGTTGTCCCGTTGTACAAAAAAGGTGATTTCCACAGCCCAGAGAACTATCGCCCCATTTCAATTTTGCCCTCGCTGTCCACAGTTTTTGAGAAGATACTTTGTAAACAGATTGCCATATTTTTTGAACAACAAGGGGTTTTTTCAAACCAGCAGCATGGTTTTAGAATCGGTAGGAGTACCACCTCTGCAGAATCTTTCCTTTATAATCAAATATTTCGAGCCTTGGATGATTCACAGAGAACATGTGGTGTTTTCTGTGATTTGTCCAAGGCTTTTGACTGCGTTGTGCATAACATTCTTTTGGAAAAAACTCAATCATTATAAATTTTCTAAAACTTTATTGCAATGGAATAGTTCATACTTGTCAAACCGAAAACAGAGGGTGGTCATTTTAAAGGATTCCATGCTGTTCAAATCAGATTGGCAAAATGTAACAATGGGTGTACCACAGGGGTCAATTTTAGGCCCTATTTTATTTATAATTTACATGAATGACCTGAGCAGTAGTGTTGATGCAGATCTGATACTACACGCCAATCGTCGACCATACTCTCGCATACAGCCCGTACATGATCCGTCAATTCCTCCTCCGACGACGAGATTCGCTCTGGTTCGCGGAGCATGTCTCTGATGGTTACTTCGGATTGGTTGATCAACTGGTCAACGAGAGCGGGGACAACGTCCTCGTATGGTATTGCCTCCACAGCGGACTGTATGTCCACATTGAAAGCAGACGGGTAGTCACAAGCGATTTTGAACCTAGCAGCAAACAACAGCATACCCTTCAGAAGAGAGCCTTCTGCTTCATCGTCCTGAACGTGGTTGGCCATTATTTCTTGATACTTATTTCTAAGTTTCGTGAAGGCTCTGATGATGATGTTTGTATCGCCCTTCAGCCGCTGGGCCTGCTCGTCGGCAGTAATTTCTTACAGCAACTTGTTACCCATCCATCTCTTCCGGTACGCGACGCAGTACAAAGCGCAAGAAAAAGCCTCAAACTCTTCCACACTCAACCTGTCTCCGCCAACAACGTCCACTCCATTGACTATGACCCGGGAGTTGAGAGACCTGACATACTCGTACACAGCTTGTATGCTGAACTTGTTGGCGTTCATCCCCAAAAGATGAGTCATGGCGAAATCGTAGAGCCTACGGCTCACGAGGAACTTCATGGGCTTGTACTGGAACCTGATCTTCTGTGCGACTGAGGAGGCAGAAGTATTGTACCGGGTCGTTTTGACCGGTACATTTCGTTTTTTTCGTCGTAGTCTGCCGGGCTGCCTGAGACCACGCGTGCCAGGCGATTCGCTTACTTTGGTGGCCGTTGGCTCGGACTCGGTCGTTCCTTGTTCTAGCTCTGGTCTGTCAGGTTGGCCATCTTTTGGTTTGTTCTACGCCAGCGTTAAAGACCATGCAGGGCTAGACACTCCTAAAGCTCCAGGGTCCTCGAGTGGGACATTTTCCCTCAGCCTGCCGTCCGGGGATGGTCGACCATCTTCTCTGCTAGCCTGGCCTGAGGACCATGTTGGAGCCTAGTGTCGCCCGCTACCCTCTCTACATCTTTGGGGTAGAAGTCTTCTGTCCTCAGGTCAGTGCGTTCCATCTTGTTTTCCCGGCGGCTGAGCTGGGGGTTGATACTAAGTATATAAAAATAAAAAAAAAATAAAAAAAGAAAAGTGTTGGTGGAACTATTTATGTGGCCTAGGCCTAAACCTGGAACAGTGATTTCATGCAACACAGCCATGGGGAATTATAGGTTTTTTTATTAAAGGAAGGAAAAACTTTTAAAATACACCAAGAACTTTTGATGTCAATATTTATTGTTATTCATTTTAATTAGTTTATTCTGTTGTTATATTTTTGTAGAGTTTATATTTGTTATGTCCCTATGGTTAAGTTATGTTATTATTTATTTATATGATTAGGCCTAGTGATTGTTATTTATATTTTTTGTTAATGGTATTATGGATGTTTTGAAGTGACTTTTTACTAGAACAGTACCGGGTTATATTTTTCTTTAAATTGTTTAATTTTTACTCTTTCATCAAAAGGGGATTATTGTGCTTTGAATTAACTTTCTAATTCGGAGCTGCCCAGGGATTCCGGCTTACTCCCTGGCCTCGGTGGAATCATGGGATGTGGGGCTAAATTGCCGGGGGTTATTTGGGGTTATCTAAATTTGTTCCTAAATTGTCACTTTTAAACTGTTAATAAATTTCTTACGTTTTGGGTGTCTCAGGTTAAACTGCAGATAGGCCATATAGTTGTTAATTGTTAATTATTTTGGTATTTGTAGAGTTTGTTGTTTTTGTAGCTTTTGTTTTATCGTGTTAATTTTAGTGTTTATTGTTATTTATTTAAGTGCGAATGAATATTGGGGCTTTCTGCCAATTAATATTGTGGCCTTCTGCCGTTTGGATTGATTATTATGATGTTTTCTTGAAATATATTAGTTTTGCTCAGCTGCCGAGATTTATTTTGACCCTCCAACTGCCACCCGTGATCCCATCGCTTGACTTGTTTTGAGCCATCCCCCAGTTGGCACGCTTTCCAGCTTTGGTGGGGGGATGGGTCTCAGTATGAATGCTGTAGTCGTAGTATTTCACCACAACCTTTTCTCTGTTATCTAACCAGACAAAATGAGTGAGCTTTCCATGTGGGAGGTTCGACACCATGTTCTTTAGAATTCTTATATACAAGCACCCGTTTCTGTTGTCCACGACCTCAAGAAAGTAGATATTACCTCTAGTAGAAACAAGTACCGACCCGGTGCACACTTTCACGTATGTACTGAGTACACGGTGATAGTCGAGGGATTGGTAATTTCTAAACGAAAATTTGATTTTTTCCACGCCGTTTTCAAAGTATTTTCTCCAAATGAAATTTTGATGTGGTACCTCGCCCGCTGCAGAAACCAATATGCTGGGGTCGAACATCACAACGATCATCCCATCCAGAGCCTCCGATGTATCCATGGCATCAGTTATGTCCACTGTGCTCATGTCATAGCTCGAATGAACGAGCATGACAGTCTGCTGTGACTGGACATTCCTGTGCCACCCGATCACAGACCAGCTTGCGGAAGGTGGCGTCATCCGCCCACCTGAGCTTTCCTCTTTTGAACTCTCTCAACTTTACAAGCCTGGTCGTGAACCTCATCGAATCTCGGGCGTCCAGGATAGGACAAAAGGAGTGAATATTCTCCCTAGATCTTTCCAGGTGGGTGACAAAGTTTCCTCCAATGTCTTTAACGACCACCACCTTCTTCGCGGTAGGTCATTTCTGCATTCTGTAGTTCAACTTCTGCAAATCCAATTGCGTCTCACAGAGCCTAGAGGTAGCCGAGTACGCGTGAGGATGACCAACGGCAGCAGTAGAGAACTGGAGGGTAAACTCTGAAAAGGTATTGCACAATTTAGTCTGTTCCGACGGAATTTAGTTCGTAAGGGATCACAAGTTTGTCACAATTACGATCTTACTTATCGTTTTGACGGCGTCCTCACATAATCCATTGATTATCCCCTTGCGGACGATCGAATTCGGGTCGTGTACTTGTTTGACCAGAACCTCGTTAACCACATTTTGTACGTCAAGTCCGTTTTGACTCAGGACCTTCAATAACATGCGAGAGTCCACCCCAACAGGAACGGTCTTCCCAATGGAATATTGTAATAACTCCAGTAAACTAACTCTACTGACACTAGAACTGACATGGTAACAGTTCCCAAAGTACTCTAGACCACTCAAATAGTAATATACATGATTAACTGACAAATACAATCTAGAAACAACTCGATTCAATGGCGGGAAAGGTCCCAGGGAGTGGGCAACAAATTGAAGCTGGGTCTTGGAAAACTCTATCTCCCTAAACCACTTCAGGTAACAGTACCCCGGAACCAAAGGCGAAGACATTTCAAGGCACAAAACAAAAGGCAGAAGGCAAAAAGGCAAAAGACACACACAAGTGTGCGGAACGTAATATAAAGTTGGAATAAACTTTTCCGCAATACTTGGTGTATCTTTTGCCTTTTTGCCTTCTGCCTTTTGTTTTGTGTCATCATCTGGAAGAACTGTATCAACAGTTCTTCTCAGCATCAGCTCACTGGGGATTCTGCCGTGGTGGTTGTAAATTTGACGTGGTCTACTGTGGATCTACCTGAGTTTCATGCGGTTCTGAAGGATTGTAGATTTAAAATATTGCATACTATTGCTTCTGGATGTTCTTCAGAGTTTTTTGTTGTTGTATATAAAATGTTTGGTTATTCTCGTAAATCTGTAAATCTGTAACCTTGTGAGCTTGTTAATGATATGTGGGAGCATGTTGATCGTTGTGGGTACTGTAAGTGTGGGAATCCTGCGCGTAGGGTGGGCACTGTAAGGACTATAAGACAGTTTAACAAATTCACTTTTCTTTATGGTTGTGAGGAGAAGAAGAAGAAGTCGGTGCTAAAGAAGGTGTGCCCATGGTTGAAGAGGGATCCACTGAAAGTGACTGACCCTGTTGCTTCTGCTGCTTGTCTTTACGGTGTTGATGATTTCGACACTTCGGAGTTTGCCACGTATCAGGATGGGGAGCTGAAGAATCCACTTGTCTTATCTGATTTGGCCAAATTAAATGAGAGTAAGAAAGTTTTGTATTGGGGAAAAGTGAAGTCTAGACCGTTTGTTCAATCTTGGGGAAGGGATAAATTTTTGGAGATGCTGGGTTTGGGTTTTCCTCTGAATATGTGTATGAACTTGGCTGTCAGGTCTGGTTTGGTCGGTATTGAAAAAGAAACAGAAATTACTACTAGTACCCTTAACCTCCATGGTGATGGTGAGTACGTAAAGGACGTTAAAAAGAGAAACATTAGTATAATGGGGAAAAGGGTTGGTTCCGTCACCGAACCGAAGGTTCGGAGGGAGGAGTTTGTTCACCCCGACCCCCTCGATCAAGTGTTATTGAGGGAGGCCAATAAGTTCGACCTGTTACCCGATCCTGGGGATGAAGTTTCTCCTGAGAGTGGTTTTGTACCTGATTTGCGTAATCCTAAAGGACGGAAACCGGTTAGACCTCAGGACTTTGGCAGTGGTAAGGTTGTCACAGAGGGAAAGGAGAGGAAGGGATCTCAGAAGAAGAAGGGTGAAGACCAGGAGATCTCTTCTGATTCTAGAGAGTTTCTGGAGGAGACTCAAGTAGTGAAGTCTAATAAGAGAGAGTACCGGTCCCGCGACATCCAAGTTAGAGACAGGGACTTTATGCAGAGTTGCTTCGATCCCAATACCACTCCTTTGTGTGTGAAGTATTCAAAATTCGACAATGTAAATAGAAAATACGAATTGATTTTTGTGAATGTGGAAAATTTGGGGAAGACAAAATCTTTTTCTGTTGCTCACAAGGAACATGTATATTATGTTGTTTCTCAGAAATCCTATTCTGATGGTAGGTTTTCTTTGTATAAAGATGGATGATATTGTATGTGTAAATTTTTATTTTAAGAGGAGTAGGTTTAGTATTATGTTTGTTGAGTTTATTAGGTCTTTTTGTTGTTTTGTAAAAAATATGTATTTGATTATGTTTATTGATTTGAACTTCTTACAAGAGTCTTACCGGGAAACGTTGTTCACGATTGGTCTCGTGAAGACTTTGTTGCAGTATGACTGTAATGCACACCCTCTCAGGTATGCACTTGTCGACGATGTTGCGATCGTGACTATGGTTAAGAAATTAATCAACAAATTGTTTGTCCCTCCATCCAGCATCAAAAACGACTCAGGTGTGTACCAGTTTTGGCGTAGGACCCACGTTTCCCGGGAGGCGAGTGAGATATATAACCCCCAGTATGTTTCTGTACATAGTTCTTTGAAAATAGCTAGAAATAGTATGATAGAACAACGAGATTTGTGGCGTGTGAATGATAAATTTTTGTTTCAACTATATAAAAAGGTGTTTTTAACTATTCCCACTCCGTATTTAAGAGGGAACATTGAGAGGACTAGTGATTTTTTTTAAACATTTGTTATGGAGAAAGAAAATTTTGGACTTTATGATCTGAGGGCTGGTAAATATCTTATTAGATCTCAGAGTGGTAAATTGTCACACCAGTATGGGTTTGACGGGGCTAAGTTTTTGAAATTGGCTGAAAATAAGGAGGAAAATTTGGATAAAAACTTAATTTGTAATTGTATTGTTTTGGTTGGTGACTCAACTGAGCTTATGAATACTTGTGCTCTGTATTTGTCAAGTAAGGCTCTTGATGTTAAAAATTTGTCTATGCCCACTGTAGAGTTGATTGAAGGGGTTCCGGGCTGCGGTTAGACTCATCATATTTTGTCCATTTGTAACTTGGGACAGGATCTAGTACTGTTTCCTACCCGTGAGGGTAAGGACGACTTTGTTAAGAGGTATTTCAAGGACCGGAAGGCTGTGGACAAGGACAGAGTGAAGTCTGACTTCAGAACCGTGGACTCCTTTTTGATGCATGCGTCAAAATTGGCTTATGATCGAGTGATTGTTGATGAGGCTCTTATGCTTCATGCAGGACAGATCTTGTTCTGTGCTTTTAAAGCTAAATGCAAAAATTTGGTATTAATTGGCGATACTAAACAAATTCCTTTCATTAATAGAATTCGGCAATGTGAAGTAAAATATCATTTAGTCAAACATCTATGTTCAAAAATTAATCATTTGAGCACCTCTTATAGGTGTACTAACACTGTCGCTTGTTTGCTCAACCCATTGTACGAGAAGGGGATGAGTGCTGTGTCTGGGGTTAAGGGTGAAATGGAAATTAGATCTTTTAAAAATCTGGAGAGTGTTGAGAGGATCGAAGGTGCAAAGTATTTGGTTTTTAAACAGTCAGAGAAAATTGAGATGCAGAAATTGAAATTTGATGTATCAACCATTCACGAGTATCAGGGGAAACAGAGCGACGTGGTGGTTGTTGTTCGTATATCTAGTAAGAAGAATGAAGATATATATAACAGACCGGAGCATTGTTTGGTTGCTATTTCCAGACATAAGAAGAGATTTATTTACTATACTGCTATATCTGATGACGGCATTTCCAAGTTTGTTAGGAGGTCTAAGACCTTTACTGCTCATGATTATAAGAAATGTAGAGCTTTGCTAAAAGGGGGGTTTTGTCCTGAGTACGTGGAGCCTGTTTATATGCTTGGTAGAACTTCGCATGGGTACCTTAATCATGACGCTGTGTATGATGTGTGTGACAAGTGGGGTCATACGACTAAAAGTGTTTCTGGGTGTGTTCCATTGTATCAGGGTTTTGGGTCTTTGTGTGAGTGGTTTAGTGAGGAGCAGCAGAATTGTGGTGGTGACATTTCTTCACTGCAGGACTTTTATGATTATCTTTTACCGGGTAATTCTGTTCATTCAATGGCCTATGATGTTTTTAATGTAAATGCAACCTATGACTTGAGTTTAAATCTTGTAAAAATATTATCTTCGATTCTTCGAAGACTAGAACAAATAAACCAGAATATTATTATTTAAAAAAAGTATTTTCACCAAAAGGGTGATTAGATATTAGAAATTACAAAATGAACACTTACGTTTAAGGAGTCTCTAGCCGGCAAACATGTCTTGACTAGAGGCGGAGAACAAGTCGAATGACGGCCAACCTGACAGACCAGAGCTGGAACAAGGAACGAACGAGTCCGAGCCAATGGCCACGAAGGTAAGCAAATCGCCGGGCACGAGCGATCTCAGGCAGCCCGGCAGACCAAGACGAACGTAACGAAATGTACCGGTCAAACGACCCGGTACAATAGATAATGTTTTGACTAATCTACCAAATACTTTAACACATGATGAACCTTATCAGAGTCTAAACCTAGAACTTGGAATTTCTGACCCTAGAGCACTTCTCATTAATATGAATAAAAAAATTACTGAAAAACTAATTTACAAAAAAGCAAATCCTGTAATGAAAAGAAACTTTTCAAAGGAAAACTTGTATGCCTTTCTAGTAATTTTGACTAATATGGATTGGTATTTTGATATTAACAGAAACACTCAGTCAAATTTTTATGATTTTTACAGTAATTTTATTAGATCATTTAATGAAGGTTTTCCTTTGAAATGTAATGTTAAAAAAACACTAGGATAGCATGTAATAAGGCTGGATTACTTTGGGTATTAGAATTTCAAGTAGGCAGAAGAGGAAGTTGCATATTTTAGCTAAAACATCTAAAGACCCAGAGTTTTTAGCTTATGTTAAGAAGTATAAAAAAACTTTTAAATCTGTTTGCAGAGCTGCTAAGTTGTTAAGAAATGAGAAGTTTATAAAATTATTAGATAGTAAAAATAAGGCTGCTTGGGATGTGGTAAGGCAAGAGCTTGGAATAAAATATAAAAACAAAGATTTTTCAAACCTTTTATTAAATGGCAATTTTGTAGCTTCAGGAAATCAAATGTCAAATATTTTAAATGATAATTTTGCTAATATATCAAACAAAATAAATGTGGAACCAGATCTAGAAGCTACAAAGAAACTTTTAACTAAAATAAATACTGATTCTTCACCATCATTAGATTTTGTCGGAGTACATACAAAAGATGTGCAAAATGTTATTAAGTCCTGAAAAAACAAAAAAAAATCATCTAGTTGGGACGAAATATCTGTAGATCTGTTAAAAAAGTGTGCTCATATTATTGCTACACCTCTTTCTAAAGTAATTAACTTACAGTCCTGCAGTAATAATTAAGAACAGCAGGACTATACTTATGATTCAGGAAGGATCATCGTCTAGACAACACACTAACAGAGGACCCTATACACCGTACTTCGGGAGCACTACGACCCAACGCGCTCGTAAAGCACCTTTACAAGTATTGGAGGTAGGTAGTATCATCTCAAGCATTAGAATACTTATGGAGCTAATGCGGTGGGGGTTTTGGGAAGCCCGGAACTGATAAACCTTCTTAAGACCTGCATTGAGGAGAAAACTAACATACCCCTAGAAAAGCTACAGAAATATACAAGACAGGTCTATTCAGGAACCATATCCCACAGACTATCTTGTCCTTCATTGCAACGAGGGGGAATGGCTAATTCTAATCTAACTTTCAGTTCCTGGCTTAAAATTATATCGGACACTGCAGTGAAATTTGCCAAGAAAGGTGAAACTGAAAGGTACAACATCTGTTTTCAATCCGTTTTCCTTCATGGCATTCAAACACTAAACCACATTACAGAGGGGCAAAGCAGAACAACCACCAAGTGGGGTATACAATTTTGTTGTTCGGGGTGTATCTGGGTCATAGGCAAAGAGGAGTTCTTTCTCGAAAAATCTGTGTATAAAGGTTTACCTCTTCAAAGAAAATGACATGAGACCCAAAATACAACCCATGAGGATAGACTCAATGAAACGAGAAGAGATGTATGTCAGGTCTTACTCCATTATTGTGGCTAGAAAAGTAGCTCTCTGGGTGATAGACAATCAAAAGAAACCTCCTTTGACCTTGGATCAGAGGCCTGAAGAAGAAGTAGTAACTATTCCTTTCCTAAATCTTGCTGAGTTGAAGCACTTGCTTATAAAGGATTTCTTAGACTATTATGTCTCCTACATGTACCTGTATGATCCTCAAACCGTTCATAACCAACGTTGTATAACTGATCCCATTTTATTAAACAGAGGAACAAAAAGTATTTACAATGTTTTAATCGATACCATTTCTAGAAGTGATAATCTAAAAGGCCTGGAGGGATACACACCTGCTACACGTCCAACGGTGGATGATTTAAGACTTCTCCTATACAGGTCTATCTCATTTGTGACAGAAAGAGATCCCTTAGTTCACCTCTATAACCACAATAGTCACAGATAACCATAACCTGATGACACTCACAGAATATGGGTCCGTATGATAAATAACCAACTGTTGTATCATAAGAGCAAACCTTTACCAGAGGAATCAGAACAAGACTATATCATAGATTACCTACAAACCAACTTCCCTTATACCTATCAGGATACCTACAAACCAACTTCCCTTATACCTATCAGGAGATACTTCCATGTATAACTCCTAGTGAAGAAGAGGTAATATCATCTATTAGGGCAGGAGAGGAGTCCATGCTTAGGCGGGGGAGAAAAGGTATAATATGTGAGTACATTGAAGTAAGAGAAAAACAACCCCTTTATGATCCAATTAAACAACCCCTACAATTTAAATGGCATCCCTGTACTCTATCAGGAGTTAGATTTTTGGGAGAAACCCGTCACTGGTTAATGTGTTTCCTTTCCCTAAGGAAGGGTGAACTACTTAAGGCATTTCGCAAGTTAAGGGTTAAAGGACTGCATACGTACCAAAACATAGAGGGGGATGACATAAAGACACAAATCTGATGTAATATCAGACAAAAACAATTTCCGCCCCATTGCATTACTTGGTGTACTGTCTAAAATTTTAGAGAAAACTATTAAGGAGCAATTAGTCACGTTTATTCAAAATTACAACATTATTTCTAACAGTCAATACGGATTTCGTTCGGACAAAAATATTTCTGATGCTCTTTTTGAGGTGTGCAAAGAAATAAACACTGCCATTTCTAGTAATGAAAAAACATTGTTAACCTTTTTAGATCTTAAAAAAGCGTTCTACTCTGTGGACAGAAATAAGCTGCTCAAGAAACTTGAGGCTGTGGGAGTTACGGGCTGTGCCTTATCTTGGTTTCAGTCGTACCTGACTCACAGGCAACAAGTGACAACTATCTGTAACGTCGACAGTGACCCGTTGTCATTAAATTACAGTGTTATTCAAGGCAGCACCCTTGGACCTATTTTATTTTTAATTTATATCAATAACATTTCTAAATTAAATATCAAAAGCCAATTGTTCCTTTTTGCTGATGATACATTAATTATGACGCGGGGTAAAACCTAGAATGATGTTCACACGCAGGCATTGTTGGATTTGGAAATTATAAAAGATTTGGAAATTGTACGTAGATATTGGATGACATGTCATTAGTATGTGATCATGATAAAACCCTACATGACTATTTTATGACTTGTACGTAGATATTGGATGACATGTCATTAGTATGTGATCATGATAAAATCCTACATGACTATTTTATGACTTGTACGTAGATATTGGATGACATTTCATTAGTATGTGTCATATGTGGTCATGACCGACCCTCGTATGACTATTTAATGAGTTGTGCGAGCATATTGGATAATATGCATCTAGTATTTTTTCATGACCTACCCCCACATGAAAATTTCTCGATCTGTACGTGCAACTGGATGAACATAACATCAGTATGTATTCATGACCCACTCTCTAACGCCTACAAATTCTATCGTTATAAACTATAGATAAAAGATATTGATAATTATATTAGTATAAATTATTTTTTTAGGAAATTCGGAGGGCAGGTTAGTTTTTCTTTTTTTTTTAGCGGGATCTGTATGGACGGTGGGCTTGTTGGTACAACATTTGAGCGAGATGATTAATCATGGATGTACATGATTAATCAACTCCCTCTATGTCTTTTTTTTTTTTTTTACAAAATCCCACAACTACATTCCTCAAAACACGAACACACAACACACAGAAGGCAAGCAACCCATTGCCAGTTATATTACACACTTATCAATATGTCCGAAGACATTCTTTCTTGGAGCAAGAGAAAGAGGAGAAGATACAGGAAGGATGACACAAGCAAGAGGCCAAGGAAAAGAGAGGGAAGAAGTATTCTATCTGACAGCGACCAGACCAGTGATGAACAGGACGAGGACAACATTGCCCAAGGAAGACAATTCCTCTTCAGGAGAGATCATCACCTATCATCAGCTCTCATCATATCAGAGATAGATTATATTTTAAAATATAAAGATAAACCTGAAGCACTAAGACTAGAGCACAAACTCCTTCTCAGTCATGTGGGTGATAGAACAGTAATTCACCCAAAATGGGCCTATTCATTCTTTTTGAATAACCTCGATAAAATCGCCAGCACCAATAGAGAGTCACTTTCTGAATTGAACACACCAATCGAGATATCTCTTCCAGCAACAAAAATCTCTACGAAAGATTACTCCAACAAGGAAAAAGACATATTTGTGGAAAGAACTCATGACTTAGAGAGGCTTTACCTTTGTAAGGTGGAGCTTGACGACATCCTCGAAGTCACCTGCAACTCCAAGCATTTCACCTTGTCCCACAGATTGGGGCCACTTCACGCCCATGTGGCAGGCAACACACACTGCACTCCAATATTTGATGAGGAGGTTCTTCTTATAACTCATACCCATATGGCTGGTATAAAAGACACGATTAATGGACTCTTCGACACCTACTTATATTGCATTGCCTATGAACCCAAATATCAGTACCTGTCTATGTATTCTCAACTTCAGATCATTGTCGAAGATGTTAAAAGTTTAATGAGATCAGATCCGGAAGGTGTTTACACCTTGTTGAAAATGTGGCCTTCCTTCGCTATAGGTGTAATCTTAAGAGATGTAGAAGGAAAAACAGGATTTATAGACACGATATCACAGGATTTGGGTGATCTTAAGTACAGTGATCTTTACAAAACGCTAACACAAACTTTAGATCCAGATTGTGAGGAGGAACCACTGTTGAGATTAGAGATGTCGGGGCTATTCAAGACATTTGGACATCCCATTGTGTATGTCCCTGAGAGCGCCCGAGAGTGGGCATCCAAGGGAATGATATTAAAAGGAGGACTATAACAAATGGGCGAGGAGCTAGCCAATATGTTTAAGCTAGAATTTCGCCGAAACTATTACAGGGACATGGGGTGTTGGCCCAAAGCATCATTTTCTGACAATTGTTCAGAGAGAGTGAAAACTCTATATAATAGACAAGAATGGGAGGAAACAAATACCCATCCTTTGACCACAGAAGACTTTAAAGGGTTTGAATTTGAAAAGACATTCGAATATGACATGTTCGTAGACGCCACCGAGCTACTATCAGACAAATCTATAATTGAAAAGAAGTCTGCGTGGTCTTTCGAGTACGACCTCAAAGCATATAGAACCATATACGGCAAATTTCTTAAGCAAGGGGACACCCCTATAAAAAGTGCCGTCCTATCTTACCTCCGCCAAGAAAAAGTGGACGTTGAGGAAATAATCAATACAATACAAGCAGGGCTGATACCTGAAGAATAGAAAGTGATAGTTGGTGTTGTAAAGGAGAGAGAGTTTAAAAGTAAAAACGCCCGATTTTATGCGAAACTTACACCTGAAATGAGACTGTAGCAGACCTCACTGAGGGTAATATAGCCACCACTGTCTTTCCGTTCATTAAAAATCAAAGTATGACCATGTCCGAGGAGACTCTCAAGAGAAGACTAATAGATATCAGTAGACCCAAAATCAGTAAAGTCGGGGAAAGTCATAGTGCAATAATAGTGGATTTTTCATCGTGGTGTACCAGCTTTCGTTCAGAGATCGCAACTCCAACCTTCATACAATTGGATAAGCTCTTTGGGCTGAAAACATCTATGAATACACCCACCGATTTCCTATCCAGTCCACACTTCTTTTACTGGACAGGTTTAACCCTCCAGCTGCAGATGGTGACGGGAATCCCATTCATGGCATAATGTGTAAAATAGGCCCAGAGGCCTGGATGGAAGGAGAGAGGCAAAAGGGATGGACACTGATAACAATACTTATGTTTAAATAAAATAAAAAACACCAAATTAGTAGTAACACGTGCTGAAGCAATACTGTTGTATGAACTTGTTATAATATGTCTTTTACTGACCCATTCAGAGTGATTGTGGAGGAGCTCTCTCTATACCCTAAAGTGTTCGTGCAAAAATACGGTAAATCATCCACTCATAGGGGAAGGGAAAATTGGATGCAAAGAGAATTGAGCCTCAGGGACGATATGGTATGTTCTCTCCTGTGCAATCTCACATTGAAGAAACCAGTGCAAGAGTGGATATTTAGGACTGGAAAAGATGCAACATACATGCTGACCTGAGTCTGGCTGGTATAATAAGGAACGAGCATTGTATACACCAGCTTATGACCAACTGTTCTAATTAGAAATAGCACTTGAGCCTATGACTTGGAGGTGTAGTTGGGAAGGAGCAATAAATACCCCAGCTTGTGACCGGCTGGTCTGCTTGAAAAAGAGCACTTGAGGCTAAAAATTGCAGGTGTAGTTGGGAAGGAGTAATGTACATTTAGGTGGTAAAGTTGTAGGAAGAAATGTACATATCAGCCTGAAACTGACAGGCAAAGTGCGGAAAAGCAATGTACATTCTGTGTGGTATTTATAGGGAGAAATGTTTATTAGAACTGACAGGTATAGTGCGGAAATAGCAATGTACATTCTGGGTGGTATTTGCAGGGAGAAATGTATTTATCAGCCTGGAACTGGGTGGTTTAATGCGTAAAGAGCAATGTACATTCTGGGTGGTAGTTGTAGGGAGAAATGTATGTATCAGCCTGAACTGGCTGCTATAGTGAGGAAAGGGCAATGTACATTCTGGATGGTAGTTGTAGGGAGAAATGTATGTATCAGCCTGGAACTGGCTAGTATAGTGAGGAAAGGGCAATGTACATTCTGGGTGGTAGTTGTAGGGAGAAATGTATATATCAGCCTGGAACTGGCTAGTATAGTGAGGAAAGGGCAATGTACATTCTGGATGGTAGTTGTAGGGAGAAATGTATGTATCAGCTGGAACTGGCTGGTATAGTGCAGAAAGAGCATTGTACATTCTGGATGGTAGTTGTAGGGAGAAATGTATTTATCAGCCTGGAACTGGTTGGTTTAATGCGTAAAGAGCAATGTACATTCTGGGTGGTAGTTGTAGGGAGAAATGTATGTATCAGCTGGAACTGGCTGGTATAGTGAGGAAAGGGCAATGTACATTCTGGATGGTAGTTGTAGGGAGAAATGTAAATATCAGCCTGGAACTGGCTAGTATAGTGAGGAAAGGGCAATGTACATTCTGGGTGGTAGTTGTAGGGAGAAATGTATATATCAGCCTGGAACTGGCTAGTATAGTGAGGAAAGGGCAATGTACATTCTGGATGGTAGTTGTAGGGAGAAATGTATATATCAGCCTGGAACTGGCTAGTATAGTGAGGAAAGGGCAATGTACATTCTGGTTGGTAGTTGTAGGGAGAAATGTATATATCAGCCTGGAACTGGCTAGTATAGTGAGGAAAGGGCAATGTACATTCTGGATGGTAGTTGTAGGGAGAAATGTAAATATCAGTCTGGAACTGGCTAGTATAGTGAGGAAAGGGCAATGTACATTCTGGATGGTAGTTGTAGGGAGAAATGTATTTACAAACCAGAGACTGGCTGGTGTAGGTGTGAAGCAGCATTATAATGTAACCTCAGCCCGGGTCCGGCTAGTGTAGTTGCCAAGGATTAATGTACTATTGAGCTAGACTAGATCTATATGGAGAAGAGAAATGTGCACCCCAGCCTGGAAATGGCTGGTGTGGTTGTGAAGGAGTAATGTGTTTTTTTTTTTTTTTTTTTTTATTACTGAAAAACATTAATTACAGTAATCAATGTTTTTAGCACCCGAGAGTCTATTTTAGCAAGTACCTGAAATTTGTCTCATTTATGTCTCAGTAATTTACAAACTTTCTACGACTTCATTTAAAATGCATAATGAATATACTCAAACACAAACATATATATAAGATTGGTATTAGTTTTAAGATCTCATATCGAATCCCGTCTATTAAAAATTGTACGTTAATTTATAAATCTAGTAAAATAGTATATTAGTATTAACATTTAATGAGTAATCAACGCTGATAAAAAGGTTGATAATTTTAAAAAACCCTGGTGATATTTTTTATTTGATAAAAACATCCAAATATAAACCTAGCAACATTTAAGGCATCAACACATTTGGTGATGTCAAGTATAATTGGAATTTGATATCTCTAGCTTTTAAATAACTAATTGTCCACATTAAATAGAAAATAGTACGCTAAGTACATGGAGTCAACTTGCCGAAATCACTATAAATTTGCAATAAAATAGAATAGCATATCATATTTTATACTTAGGCCAAATTAATATAAGTTGTCATAGTTACTAAGAAAAATCCTGCGCATTTATTGTAATGAAAAACACACGGCTTGGGCAAATGTACTTGATTTTGTTGAACACTGTTTGAATCACTCCGTTCATGATGTAACAGAGGAGATTCCTTTTGAAATAATGTTTGGAATAAAATATTAAAGTGTAATTAATAAAATAACTAAATTTCCAGAAAACAGAAAATTTGATCATGCACACAAAACAATTCTAGTAAGAAATAAAATCGAAAAGAAAGCAATTATTAGGAAACAAAAACATGACAATAAAATCAAACCAATATCTTATCAACTAAATGATCTTGTTTTAGTAAAAACACACTATCAATCAGACCTATTAGAGAAAAAGATTAAAAAATTCTTCTTGTTATACAAAGGACCATATAAAGTAACAGCAATAAAAATGGAAAATGCATACGTAGTCAGTGAACTAGAAACAGGAAACATAATTGGGACATATAATGTAACACAACTTAAAAAGTACATACAGAAAGAATAATTAAATAATTTCTAATACAGACATTAAATACTAGAATAGTTTAAATCAAACCCACTGATTAAAAGAGAAAATACTTAAAGATGTCAGACTAATAAACACATGGTAGTTGAAAGAATGTAACATTAATAATAATATGAGACATGTAAAGAAGTAAAATGTATAAAAAGATTTGAATATAACATTAATAATAATATGACATGTATGCTAGACTAAGATGATGTAAGGAGATTTCTTATAATACTTTGTTATTATAACTTGTTTATGTTTATATTGAATATGACTCAGATAATAATATGATGATTGAGTTAAATTAGGATGATGTAAAGGAGATTTATTGTAACACGTTGTTATTACAACTTGTTTATGATTATTTTGATATGACTCAATGACGTACATTGTATGTATTCTTGTGAACTTATGTGATTCTTAACCATTTTAAGAATTTTGTAAAAGGTGATGAGCCAGTGATCAATAGTAGTACAATTCGACCCTAATTACACCTAGCCACATTCAAAATTAATCAACGCCAAGTACACTATTCATCACAAAATGGCAAGGTATTTCAGTTTCAGGTGTCAGTTAGCCTTGACAATTGAGCCTAAAGACATAGCTTAAAGTGACCTGTAGCATGGCTAGCCCCATTACTAGAGTCATGTTACAGATACCAATATATTAGTAATTTAAAAAAACATGTTGAAGGAGGAGAATGAGATATTGTAAATATGTGATTACAATTTTTGATTATAATTATTGTAATTGTCATTAATGCAAAGAATAGTGATAGAAATCACAAGTAAACATGAGTAGAAGGTAATTGCAAATATGATTCATTACTGCAATATCAGTAATGAATACCCATTAATGATTAATGGAAAACTTTGTAAATATAATAATGATAATTAACTTTAAATATGTCAACTTGAAATATGCCATAGCAGCATCAGTAAATGTATAGATAATTGAAACTATGTGCACAAGCAATATGTATGTATATACAAATGATAGTGTGGACACTCTAGGAAATGACAATGGGAATCAACCATTAGTGGTCAATAAGCAAGGTCCGGGTGTATGAGGAATTCTGCTTTTTCCCCTCTTCATGTACAAGAGACATAGATGAAGGCCTGGCACGAGAAGACCGTCTACCAGATTCATTGGTACAGGAAAATCCCCTCTTCCATCACACTGCCATAATGTGCAAAGATTGTTCACAAGAAACCTTTCTCTGCTTCAGTCCTCCTGGTCCTGGCCAATATCAATTGGATTCAAATTGGCTACTGTTCTCGGATCGTCGAAGGCGAAACCCTTATGCAAAAGTTGTTCACAAGAAACCTTTCTTCGCTTCAGTCCTCCTGGTCCTGGCCAATATCAATTGGATTCAATTTGGCTACTGTTCTTGGATCGTCGAAGGCGAAACCCTTATGCAGCAGTTGTTCACAAGAAACCTTTCTTCGCTTCAGTCCTCCTAGTCCTGGCCAATATCAATTGGATTCAAATTGGCTACCTTTGTCGAATCGTCGAAGTCGAAGCAAGATTCAGCAGAGGTACTCTCCGAATAACCATCGTCTTCTTCCTCAGTGCTTATTTCAAACTCTGACTAACAATTCTCTAGCAAATCACTTGTAGGAAGTTCTTCTCTCCGTCGAGTTATAGAGGCAGTGAACTCATAATTATTGTCAAAAAATATTATTCCCACAAGTTCCTGACGTATTGATTGTGGTTTTTAACCTTGGAGACTTGCCGTGGACATGGGTACGATCCAGTGCGAACTTTCCACGTAGCCCTCTCCCGGATTTTCAAACTGAATAATATCTCCTGATAGAAATGTATATATTTTTTTTTTATTTACAATGACTTACTGTGAAGTTAAGAATAATTGATGCTTTTTTATCCTTTCGCCTATGTTGTTTAGTAAACAATAGACAGTAAAGGGAAATATTCTAAAGTCAAGAAATATGGCAATATATTTTAAAATGTATTTAAATGAATCTTTAATTGTATATACTCTGAAATACTATTGTTATTATTATTAAGTAAATTGTACTCCATAAATAATAAGATAAGGGTATGAATAACATATAAATGTTCAACCATTGATGATGCAGAATTACAATTGTACTTGATCACAATTCTCTTATATTCTTCATCAGTATGCAATATTTGATTAATAATTTAAATAATAATTTAACTTTCTTGAATTCACTGAAATATTTTTATAACTAACTACAAGATAATTAATATTAATGATAACTTGCATTAATGACAAAGAATCATTAAAAATGTTTTATTACTAATTAATAACAAATAATTAAACTTGTTCTTATATAATTAAATATTAATAATGTAATTGATTACATTTAGTGATTTATTGATTTAGTGATTAATGATTTACATGAATTTTTAGTGTATAAAAAAAATCATGATTTGCTGATTACATAATTTGTCAAATGGGATTTAGAATTGTATTGTATACAGGGTGTTTCGGGATAAGTGTAAACAACTTAACCAGGAGATTCCTTACATCGAAACAAAAAAATATAATATTAACATGGGTCCGTAAACCAGTCGTTCTCGAGTTACAGCCAAAAAATGATTTTTTTTTTATTTTAAGTTTAGTTATTGCACTTTTGTGCCTCTAGATTGAAAATTTGTAAAGATAGTTTGTTATAATGTTCACAGTTAGATAGATAATGAAATTTCAAAGAGATATCATTGATGTTTTGTACTGTAATGTTGTGTCGCTGAGAAAAAAATAGTTCAAAAATAAAATTTTTCCAAAAATTCAAGGCCTCAAAAATGATTTTTGTTTTTGATTAGCTATTATATCATAACCGTTTGAGTATTTGGGCTGCAACATTCCCAAAAGCTGTAGAATTTTATGGAGAACAAAATAATAACAATTTATGTATGCATTAAAAAATAATATTTATGTAAAAACCCAAAATATTGTAAGATAACAAAATTTAGAAAGGAACACATCAATTATCCAGCCAGTCAATCAAATCCATAAAACCAAAGGAAATCTTTCAGCTGAAATTTTTTTTTATAAAATCTTCAAAAAATTTTAAAATTTACAAGATCCTAAATCCTTTAACATTCCACCACAGGACCCCACTGAGGCAATGTTTAAAAAAAACGGCCTTTTCCTACACAGGATGGCTACACAAAAAAAAAAAAAAAAAAAAAACAACAATAACAAAAAAATAAACATTGTCAACTAACAGTTTGAAAACAAAAAATACCAAAATGTTATTATACTTTTTTTTTTTTAAACAAATACTGTAATCTTCTTAAGACATAAACTAATTTAGTACTTATCGGACGAATACACGAGAATTGGGTTTATTTTAATTTAACCTCATTCAATAATTATATCATCGTTCCGCCTTGTATGTTGTTGTTTTCATTGGTGAGTTGGCAGCACTGTTTCCGTAAGCCACATCTGTTTAATTTCATTGTTGAGAAATAATGTGGTTTCCTGTCCATTAAAATCAGTTTCCTCTCAGTAAGTGCTGGTGGTTTTAACTCCAAAGTGAAAATGTATTCAAACAGTGAGTATACTGATATGCATTTTGTCTATGGGTATTGCAATGGGAATGCAAAGGCAGCTTCGGCTGAGTACAGGAGAAGATATCCAAACAGAAATATTCCAAACCCGAGAGTTTTTACCGACCTGCACAACCGACTTAAAGAGACAGGATCGGTTAGTAGGAGAAAGCGAGAGGGATTCGATCAAGTTGATGTGCATACTGAAGAAAATATTATTGAAGCAGTGCAGCAAAGTCCAGGTACGAGTGTTAGGAGACTATCAAACCAACATTTAGTGTCTTCAACAAAGGTTTGGAGAGTTCTGAAGAAGGAAAAAATGCACCCCTATAACTTTCAAAAAGTGCAAGCCCTTCACCCTGGGGACAACGATGCTAGGCTGGCATTTTGCAATTGGGTAGTGGCTAACCGGAGGTTAGTTAAGTGCATTTTGTTTACTGATGAAGCCCAGTTCTCGAGAAATGGAATAAATAACTTAAGAAACCTACACAACTGGGCTACAGAAAATCCCCATAAATTATTAGAAAATCATTTCCAACAAAGGTTTTCTGTAAATTTGTGGTGTGGCCTTGTTAATGATAAGCTGATTGGACCTTTTATCATAGAGGGGAATCTAAACAGAGCCACTTATCATGCATTCCTGCTCAATGAGTTACAAAGACTCCTAGAGGAAGTCCCTCTTGGAACCATAGTAAATCTCTGGTTTCAACACGACGGTGCACCGCCTCACTCTTCAAGAGAAGTTGTAGAACTACTGCGTCAGAAATTTGGGCAAAGGGTAATAGCTAACAACGGTCCAGTACATTGGCCCGCAAGGTCTCCTGACCTTACACCCATGGACTATTTTTTATGGGGATGGATGAAATCACAAGTCTACACAACAAAGCCTAGAACAAGAGAAGAATTATTGCAAAGGATAATGAATGTAGCTGAGTCCATCAAGAACAACCCAGCAGTCGTCCGAGCGGCAACAAACTCATTGATTTCACGAGCAAGATTGTGCAGGCAGAAAGATGGTGGTCACTTTGAAAATTTCTTGTAAGGTGCACCCATGGTACCCTCGTTGTTTTGTAAATAACAGTATTATTTCACTCTAGATCTTTAATTTTTATGTGTATTTTCACAAAACATTGTGATTTGTAATTTGAAAATGATTTAAATTTTTGTTTAATAAATCTTTAAGTAAAATTTAATACTACCTTATTTTTACATTATAATTAGTGGCCTCTCTTCCACATTTATAAAAAAAGAAGATGAATTTTCTTTATCTTGAGATCAGCTTTATTATTTTATTATCTTTACAAATTTTCAATCTAGAGGTCCAAAAGTGCAATAACTACACTTAAAATTGAAAAAAATCAATTTTTGGCTGTAACTTGAGAACGACTGGTTTACGGACCCATGTTCATATAAGATTTTTTTCTGGTTTCGATGTAAGGAATCTCCTGGTTAAGTCGTTTACACTTATCCCGAAACACCCTCTATAAATAGATAGATTTAGTCCATTCTAGATATAGTTGATAATGTAAAACTAAAAATTATCTAAACAATAACCGACAATTTAGGCGGAACATGTTAAAATTTAGATTTTTTGACTCGCCCTAACCGCACATCTCAAAAAATCGGGGGGTACTGTAACAGGTCCACCAAATTGACGATTCAAGTAATTAAATTAAATAAATTATAAATTATTTTATTAAAGAAATAGATACAAAATCGGGGGGTACTGTAACAGGTCCACCAAATTGACGATTAAAGTAATTAAATTAAATAAATGATAAATTATTTTATTAAAGAAATAGATACATTTAATTAAAACAATGACCGAACATTCAAATAATATTCGGAAATCGTTGTAAACTAGTAACCAGCATGTATAAGGAAGT
>JAQJVL010007671.1:0-22861 GCA_035578905.1 Stictocephala bisonia
CATTTTTGTTATTGTGATTTGCCATTTTTGAAAAAAAGGGACGATACGACATATTTACAACAGAAGTAGAAACAAAAAAACTGAGTCTAACATTATGTGATTATTATTTCTGTACATTAAAAACATAATTTTTTCTCTTTCGTCGTCTGGTGGAACAACGGAACTGACTTATATTAGCAGAACCATTGTCCTCATTTTGTTTCAATCTCAGCAGCGTGTGACAATTGTCATGGCACAGGTGTGGTCAACACCAACAGCTGGACTCATTGGGGCAATAATTGATGATTACAATACAATGTTGTGTAGTGCAGACAATTTATGCACCCACTACATTGCACTTCACCCAGTTGTCATTACATTTTACACTCCACTCCATCAAAATACTAAATACACAGGCTTTTATCTACATATGACACATTACATCTGAAATTGTACAGTTAAGAGTTCTTACGACTACTCATTTTAATTTGTCATTATTTTTATACTTTGTAAATTATTAATATAAATATATCATTTTTTTAAATATTTCTACAGGCTCTTTATAAAGTATTATAATAATGTAAAAATAAATATATATTCCCAATAAAAACTAAACAAAGTATGCAATTTTTCAAATTTTAACCAATTTAAAAAAAATTTTTAAAGGTATTTAACAAAATAGACTAACAACAGTATTGTTACAAGAGATATTTGGTAGTGTTGGTAGTGACCAATACATTTAGGTTAGTAATAACTATATTTACCAACATGGAGAGTGAAGAAATTGGAGTAGTAATAAGGACCATTCTTATTCATTAGTAAGACACTGATCATCAAGATATGGGCCAATATACGGGGCGAATGGTTGTAAATGAACACATGTAGTCACTGTTACTAACTAATGTTGATTGTTCCTCAGTAAAAGCTATTTATTGATAGCCCAATAGCCAGTACAACTAAGGGACCTACAGCTTTATATGGAATCCAAACCACATACTGTTGGTCTGATTTTCAGTAACCTGACAAGTCTGACAATCCGTTCTCTTCTCTACACCGCATCTGAACCTTGACTACCATCCAACATGAACACTCCAGACTTCTATAGTTTAGTGTCCACTTTGATGGCAACCATTGAGCATAAAACATTTCGGTATTAAAAGGACTGAGCATAGAACCTATTACCTACAATATTCTCAATACTTTGTCCCCAAGTAGCTAGGTTACAGCACAAATATTAATTTAAGAACTATGAAAGAGCAGTAAACATTAAAAACCAAAAATCTTGGATTCATATTAAAGTTGGGACAGGCTTATACTTTGATGAATGAGACTTTTATTTTCCCACCTTCATATCACATAAACCTTTTTTCTTCTTATAACTTCATTAATAAAAAACTACCTGTTTAGTTCACTAGAACTTCAATGTCCCCTAACAAGTTGCCAGAACGCATAACACACATTAAAAATGCTATAGATGATACAATTATGATAGTCATGTATAGTAATCATTATATCACATTCATGATTGGAAATACAACATAACATACAACGTTAAATTGATAGAAAGGTGGGACAGTACAAAAAGTGCATGTACTGCCAATATTTCTCCAGCATTGACGGATTTGATTTTAATTCCTTTTCTTGAACTTACTGTTAGACAATTAAATGGTAACTGTCACTTACCACTGGTACCATCACAACGGTTTGAAAGAATAAGTGAAAGTATTTTAACTTTAGTGTTAAGTAAAGCCCAATAAAGTGCACCTGAAGATGAAGGACATCCTTCGAAACCGATAGTGCTGTAAAAACGCAAGATTGGTGGCGGAACAAAACAGAGGTAATTATTTTACCATCTATCATTAATTACAACTAATCAGGATAATACCGATAACATAATAGTGGGAAGATTAAATTAACAATAAGACACCTATACCAACTAACAAATGGGTTAGACATACTTTACCAACTCAGAGCTGACACTAATTTAAGTTAAACCAACACAATCCTTGAATAGAACTTTCCAGCTACCTATAAAGGGTACCAACGGTTTGCTATTGACTGTGAAGATTGATTTCTGGAATTAAAATTCTAAACTGTCTATATCTACCAAGCTATCATAATTATTATAAACCTGAATTTTGAAGAATTGATACATGAGAAACAAATTACAAAAATATAAGTTAGTGATAGGTTGGCATGAGTTTAATCTTAAATAATGAATAATTGTTGAAGATTAATTTGTGTTTGATTAATTTTAAATATTGCCTTCATTGCCAATACTAATATGATAACCTGAGAACCACTGATTGTGTTCAAATGTTTCTTGATATCATCAGTGTGAAAGTCGGCATTGGTGCAAGTAGTTGATGATATTATTAAAACTAATGTTAATACTAAAAGAATCTTTACAAATAAAAGTAAAAAGGAATTTATGGTAACTAAAACAGGATAAAATTGTGTTTAAAGGAAATGTCAAGATCAAAGGAAAATAATACCAATGGTTGCCTTCTTCAGGAAATGGTCTTAGGAGTCTGTATCTGTTTGGGAAGTTCTGGGTCATAGTTTTCTATAAATAAAAGGTATCTTCAGGATTGTCGATTCTTGATCTTTATTTCAATATTACAATTTAGAGTCAGTCAGTTTTACTATCCAATTTAAACATTTTGCTGAACTATAGTGAACTATTCCTATTCCTTCTTTTTTTTCATGGAATGGTGAAAATTTATAAACAGAGAAAATAAATAGAAATTAGTTTTAAACTCCTATTTATTGCATACTTAAAATAAGTTACTTGAATTAGTTAGTTGAATTTAAAAAGTGGAAAGGATTACGAGTTTAGTAACTTATCTTATTGTTATATGGTTGATAAATGGATATAGTCAAAATATGGCAGTCGGCAAGGTTGATAAAGTATATTTAATAATGATGACCTTCCATGAGTAAATTACGGTTAAATATTGAATCTTTAACCATTTACTATGGAAAAAACAGACTCCAAGGCAATGCATTTGCTGTAGACACATGCCTATGCTGCTATCGAACGGTTACTAGTTTTAAGTAAGCGCTTGGAGAATTGTTTGCTATGTTTTAGCTCAGCTATTGGTCACTTCATCGTAGAACTTAGGCTTAAGCGGCCGGTGTCATAACTAGAATCTACATTTTCCGGTGATAACCGCGTCAAGGTATCCATTGTAATTATCTATAATATTTACAAGATAACAAAACGTTTCACCTATACTGTGATGTGGCATCCTCAGTGGTTTCTCTGGTAGACTGAACTCAGAGAAACCACTGAGAATGCCACATCACAGTATGGGCGAAACGTCAGGTTATCTTGTAAATATTGTAGATAGTACCTTGACGCGGTTGTCACCGGAAAATGTAGATTCTAGTTATTGGTCACTTCAGTTTGTGCTGCAGGGAGACAGAGAGAGGGAGACCACTGATGCTACCTGTGAAAACCGAGCAAGAACTAATTTTACCACCAGGAAAACTGGCTTCACAGGACCCATATCAGTGGACAGTCTTCTTTTTTCTAGAGTTTTAAAGAGCCGATCCATGTCATGTTAGTTGTATTTTCTTAACAACAGATCAGAATTAGAAACACCATCTGTTTAGCAAAATCAAACTGCAACTTGGCAACTAAAAGACATGAAGTAATATGTGAATTAAGTATTAATTTTAATGCGTATAAGTATAGAATCACTATTTGCATTGAATCATTGTCTCCATATTTTGTAGCTTATACTAGTTGTTTTACTGATGGTAAATATTGAAAATTAAAATTTTTCACATGTACACAATATTTTACATGAGTTTTAGACCAAACAGATTGTTTTAGGTGCAAAGATTAATGTAAAATGTTATATTAAAATAGTAGACATGTATCTTCAGAGCTCCAAGTTGGTGTTTGGACATGCTATGTTCCACTGTGTATAAAGATATACAAAACACATCTGCTTATTGACAATAAAATAGAACACTAAAGACTACATTGCTAGTACAAAATGTAACAACCATCCTCCTTTCCACATGTATCCCTCCTTCCTGTACTACAGTACAATCATTTTATAGTACTTCATTCTTACATAGTTTTAAAAATAGAACTTTAAAATTGTATGTTGAAGATGGAGCTGTATTGGTTTTCTGTATATAATTTTTTTAAATAAAACAATTTAAACCAATTAAAATTTTTATAGTGAGGATGATAACCTTGCTATCGAAAGGCCTCACTATAAAAGTTTTATATTGGTTTAAATTGTTTTATTTAAAAAAATTAAAATTGTATGTTTTAAAATCTGTATTAATTCAATTGTAAGTTTAATTCTCAAGGGAAAAACTTATATAATCTATCTGAATTAATTTCTGCAGATAAAGATTTTATGGAATACAGTAATATTAATTTTACTGCAGATAATTTATCAGTTATAACCATTAATATATATTTCTTATTTATACAATTTTAAACAAGCTCAACTTTGTTCACATTGCAAGAATGAAATGGGTTGAACATTGTTAAGAAAATAGGACATCTTCTTAGCAAAGAAAGTACTGAAGAACAACCCGGAAAGTAGAAGGTAGACTTGGCAGACCAAAGCTGGGATGGTGAGATCAAGTACAGAAGGGGATAAAGAGACTAGGAAGAAGGAAGTAAGATGCAAGAGGCTGGGATATATGGAGGCAGTGTGTTTGAGAGGTAAAGTACCATCTGGAGTACCAGCAGTCGCAACAGTAAGGAAGTAATGTATAGGATAGAGTAATATGGGCCTTGAGCCGTAATAACCGATAAAATAATATTGTTAATATTGATTCATCATGGTTAAATAGTGATATGTTAAGTTTGATCAGTCAAGTTGGATCTTAAATGCAAAAAAATCGTTCAAAAGTACATAGTGTGATCTATCTCATCATAAGGTTGATAAATGAGAGATTATGAACATGCACTTCAAGACACTGGTGTGGGCGTTTGGTTAAGGACCTAGCATTGTGCGAACAGATTTGTTGATGAGTCTTATCGTAAAAGTAATCATTATGTAGGGTGAGTTAGTGATCCAGAGGTGGTAGAACTTCTGAGTGTAGGATATAAAGTTGCTAACTTGTGAACCTCAGATGGAGTTACATCCAGGACAGCTAAATGACTAGCCTGCGCCTGCTTGACTGAGCACACGGACAAATCTCTTAATTCAAGACAGATCCACTTAGTTATCTTCATATATACATTATATCAAAAACAACTAAATTACTAAAAATGGTAAGCAATCATGTTTATGCTACCTAAGTCCCAGGAGAAGGGTCCCTATTGAACCTATGCTTGATTGGAAGGAGTGTTACTGAATATTACAAGCTGAAACCTTGTGTTCTATAAAACAAAGTTGTCCCTAACATGTAATATTTTTTTGAATGTACTTTCTTCAACCAATGGATTATGTACTAAAAATTAATTGAATATTTATCACTTACTTTCAATAAAAATTTATAGAATACTAAAAATAGCAAAATGCTTTTATCGTCTATAAGGAATTTTAAAATAAGTTATATCTTCAACCATTAGCACTTGATGGATATAAATGTTTAATTACTTGCCAAGGTGGGTGCTATCGCTGATATTTCCCTCGGCTCATAGCAGACAGTGATTAATCAATACATTCTACCATCTTGGGTATTAATTATATTAATTAAACATACTTTTTACTACTTACTATAATTAGTACAAAATAGATTTGAGTTAGATGTAACCAAACAAATTATTGTTTTATTGGGTAGCATTTAAAAATACCATTTGAAGGGTAGTGGAAGGTAAATATAAAAAAACTGGAAGAAGATTATAACTTTTGTTTTAAATATGTCAATCGATCTTGTATTTAAAAGAAATACGTTGTATTTGAAATTCTCCCTTCATTAGAAGTTAACTCTTAACTAAACATGATAAATATAAATTAAAAGTAAAGATTTTTATAAATTAGTAGGCCTATGTTTGTTATTCCGATTATTTAATTCATAAGAAATGCAGATTCAATAATAAGCCTACCAGTTCAATGACTAATGGAAGCAAGCATGAACACAACAAAGTAAATTCTTGCGCAACTTTTGACAAACATCTTTTGTAAGATGTGATTTCCAAAGGCTGCATTCTCAGAAATCCTTCTCATGCAAAATTGTTTGTGTAGTTTCACTTTGGAGCCAAACACGTTCATAAGAAACTTTTTAGTTAGAAGTTTTCTGTTTACCTAGCTACACCAATAATAATTATTAAGGCTTGACCTTTAAACATTGACTCTGAAAAGTCTACGATGTTCAAAATAAAAATCTGGCAAAATTGTAACTAAATAATGTTCTCTGTAAAGCAAATAATGATTCAAAACTAAGCTTTATTTATGTAATTAACTACATCAAAATAATTAAATATACTGTTGCAGACCATGTCAATTTGGGAGGATCCTCTACCTCTTCCCTCTGAGTGATAAAATTGTAGGTGAGCATTTTTGCCTAAAAGGTCAATCAAGTAGGCCGCTAGGCGAAGGGAGGACCTTCTACCATGGCAGATAATTGGCTTCTGGGTGGCACTAGAATCTCAAACCTATCCACATCACACCTCCTGAAACTGCTGGATTGAAGCAACACCTTATAATAAAAAGACACTCTCTAGCTGGACTAGTCATCCTACAGCCTGGAGTGAAGTGACTGTAAAGTGCTAAACAGTGACAGTTTGTTAAGAGTGGCAGATATTGAACGAACATAACTAGTGAGTGTTACGTTAGATTAATCCCTGTAAATAATAGGGTTTAGTGTAAAGTGCTAAACTATCACATAATAATTTATAGTTGCAATTATCTCATGTTGTGTAATTTAGTTAGTGTGTGTAAATAAAAGAAACAGTCAGTAGCTACAGGGTGGCACCGCCTGATTGTTTAAAACCCTGTTGGACTGTACCAGAACACTCACTACAACAAAGTTTAATTTTGACTTTCATTCTGAACCCGATCCTGCTTCTAAACTGTGATAAGCACTTTATAAAATACAAACATTGAAATATATCATGAGATGGAATTTTACAAGTCTCTACTCCCCTTATCTCATCCAGTCATTATGAAACCATATTTCATAAAAAAATACTGAATTTCCGTACAGTTTAAGAGCTTTAATTGAAAATAAAAACCACAGCATAACAATTTTTTCAGTAAATTTTGACTGAAACAAGCTTGGACCATTTTCTAAAATAACAGATTAAAATAAAGAGCTCAAGCATTTGAATAATTTACTACACATAATTGGAATCTACTATCTATGAATTGATAAGAAAATAATATTCGATAAATATTATAATAATTGGTTGGTTAAAGCCCAGCTTCATAAGCCAATGGTTCTTAGTTCGATCCCAATCAGAGCCGTAACAAATGTTGAAAGGGATCAGCTGATAACTACCAGCTGTTTATTTGTCACTGGGCTTTTAATTACATTTTCTAAGGAATGGTCGGCCTTAGTTTGTGACAATGACTACATTCTCTCAACTACATTTGTCACACTTATTCGAAATCCCATATTTTGACAATCAGCGTCTTAAGAATAAATAAATTAATTAAATAACCAAATGAGCTTGCCTGATGATGCCAACTTTGCTGGTGAAAGGCCTTGTTAAAATTATATTTTTGGCTATTATGAATTTGAATTGTTTAGGTATAATTTAAAGTCATTAAATTTTCCTAATTAATTTTTCTTCAAACACTGTTATCTATTTTCTTGTTATTTGCTTTAATATTTATTTACACGTTGTTTATTGTAAAATCTTTAGTACTTTACTTTTGTTAATAGATTTTTGTATAAATATAGTTCCTTGTTTCATAAACTTATGTGTACATAAATGCTATTTGTTTGATATAATAATATGTATTTAAGTTAAATATTTTTTTTTGTTAAGCTATTCCAAATGTATTACTTTTTTTATCAATTTGGTTCGTCTTTGAGAACTCTGTTGGAAAAAGTGAATATTAGACTTTTTTCAGAACTGAAAAGACAGTGTTATATGGTGCATTTGACAAACAAGATCTTGCTATTCCTACTTTTGTTGTTATAAAAATGTATTTTCTCTTTAGTGCTATAATGTAAAAGGCATTAGAAGTTTTTTAGCACTTACATAAAATATATAAAAGAATAATTACTAGAAAATTTGATAAATTAAATAACAACAACCTAAAAGATAATTTATTTGATCATTCATCATAGATGAATAAAGCCTTTTTTATGTAACATTCCATAATGACAAATTAATCTGATGATGTATTAATGAGGGAAATTCAGTCAATTACCAAAGCTAATGAAAGGCACTTTAACGACTGCAGCTTGTTACTAACGGACATTAGAGTCATTACACACTAATGAATGTCAGCTAATCATCATTGTCCTTTCCTCTGACAGTCAATGGCTCTTCTGGCCCAAGTATTTTGTCACACAACTGATGCTTTGCAACAAAGACTTGTGAGGCCATCGCTTCAATTACTGAAGTAATGTTTTTTTTATTAGCATAAAAAGAACGATAAAAGTCTTTTCACATGTTTATGAATGTTATTCGGAACACCAAAACAAGTAAATAGCTTCCTCTACATCCATCTAACAATCTTATTTATGGTTCCTGCAACTTGATGTAGGACTCCTTCCAAATTAACTTGAGATATTGAGTCAACTTATACAGTATAAGCACAGATAACTAACCCTACCCAGATGGCTCACAGTATACGGGAAAAGCGTATACGCTATTCAAGGAGTATGTAGACAACACACACTTTACGACCGTGAATTTAGGATGCAACGTTGCCGCACTGAAAATAAATAAATAATTTTTTTATTGCAGAAGCACATCAAAAATGCATTAC
This sequence comes from Stictocephala bisonia, assembly GCA_035578905.1. Taxonomy (NCBI): domain Eukaryota; kingdom Metazoa; phylum Arthropoda; class Insecta; order Hemiptera; family Membracidae; genus Stictocephala; species Stictocephala bisonia. Next base: position 8,847 of record JAQJVL010007671.1, read on the forward strand.
ACTCGTCACTTCTTAAAGACTAAATAAGGTTATAGTTCTAAATAATATACAGCATATATACACATTGTTACTGTATGGTAAAATAAATATAATAATAATAATAATAATAATAATAATGAGAAATTTAGTTAACACAATATTATACAAGTTAGCATTCACAAAGTACTATAATTAATGGGTAACAAACATAAAAAGTCAATAAATAGCAATAATTCACTAAGTACAATAACATAGAGTTAAAATTGTTATATTTGAAATGCTTGAAATTACAACACTTATTTCATAAAATTCACCTATATTATACAAACAATTATTAATTAACAAATGTTTAAAAAAACTCTTTAAACTTAAGAAGGGGCAACTGTCTAACAAACAAAGGAAGAAAATTGTAAAGCTTAACAGATACACAGTAAAATGATTTTTGCGTTTTACTGAAATAGCACCTAAATAGCCCTAAGCAATCCCTATTTCTAGTAGAATATTTATGATTGGAACCTAACATCTCATATGAGTCAGAATTTTCTTTAATGTAAAGAAGACTTTGGAAAACAAATATAGATGGAACAGTCATTATACCTAACTCTAAAAAGATTGATTTACAGTGAGCACGCGAAGTAAGTCCACACATTAACCTAATACATTGTTTTTGCAGTTATTATGTAACCTTTCACAAGAAGACTTATGACCCCATAACAATGTACCATAGCTGAAGTGACTATGTATTTCAGCAAAGTAAACTGTTTTCAACTCACAGAAATCCTTAACCTATGTAACAAATAAATTCCCTTACTTACTTTATATTCTATTCTTTGAAAATGGTAATTCCAGTTCAAACTTTTATCAATTAAAAACCCCAAAAAGTTAATCGGATTCTGCTTCTTAGTTGGAAAAAGTATTAAACCTCAATTTTTATTATCAGCTGATATTTACTATTATAATAATTGTTATTAATATGGTTAACTGATTCAGTTCAATCCAGTTAACAGCCGCTCGACGTGCTTTAAAGAGGACAGTTGACATACTACGAAAACACTGTTACTAGTCTGTAGCATGGGAATGAGCTATTTGGGTAGTTAGTGATCTGTGGTATAGGTTTCCATATCTTACTCAATTTTTATGTATAGAGACTATTTTTAAATAAACATTGTGTTTATATATCAATTGGAAACTTTCTAAGACAAAGGATATACATTAATTTGTAACAACACGCAACAAACCTTGGTATTCTAGATCATATCATTCATTTATTCCCTCAGGTGTATTATTTTTAAATAATACTAAAGAATGCATTCCTATGAAAATTTAAATGTCATAAATGAAAATATCTCAATAATAATAAACTGACAAACTGAAATGGAGAAATAATAAGGCTAGTGTTTATATTATTTAGCAAACCAACTTCTCAAACAGAGGCAACAAACAAACTCATCTGAAAAGAACAGTTTTCTCATGTGAATAATTTTGTCATAGTCAAGCCTCCGACCCTTTAGAACTACTTGTAACTTAATCAAATACCGAGATGTTAGTATTACCGGTTGTTGTCTGTCTGTCCGTCTCTAAACCACTGTCTAAATTGAACAATTGTAGCAGTTAACTATCTCTTACTTGCTTCGCCACCAGACAGTATGTTTATCAGTAGCTGACGTCTGGGTTTTGAATATTAATTCACTTACATACATTTCATTCTAACATTTCAAAAATATTAATTTCAAATTTTCACAAGCTTTATAGGATAAGTGTAATAAGCCTCGTGATATTAGATTTTTCAAGTGATTTTGGTTTATTTGAAAAAGATTATAAACTAAAACAATAAATATTTATATTTTTTATCAGGAGATGAAATTATAATCTAATTTCTAGATAGATCTATTATTTTTAGTAGAGGTTAATTTTAAAGATTTACGTTCATAAAATGCTGTAATATTTTTTTTTAACTAACATTGGCCATATGGTAAATCATGTTCTGAACTTTTGTAAAGAATGGAGTCTCCAAAGTTAGTCTTGCGTTCGTTGTTTGCTATCTTGCTAGTGAATGACTTCCAATCATCTTAAATAGGATCTTAACAACCTATCCACAATTTGTCTGTCATGACAGTGATGTTCTCTAAAAACTCAAGAGTTGAAAGTACTAGAGATAATCAAACAAATGCTCATTTCCTAGTACATATTTTCACAGAATATAGACATATCTGTCTATATTCTGCGACATTTTTAAGAAAAATAATTTTCATTTAGATCTATTGCTAAGAAAGTTGTTTTTAATTTCCTAACTATTGATGATATGTATAAATAACCACTTTGTTATTTTATTGTTAATGTGTTTGTAAGTAGTGAGAGTGAGAACCTGCAGACGTTATAAACTTCTTCTTAACGTACTACATTTGTTTATTTCAAAGACAAGTATATAACTGGAATAGCTGATTTCCGACATTTGTTGGGGTTTGAACAGGAGCGAACAAATATCCAACACATTAAACTCAAACCCAACTGCAATGTTAGACCAGTATTCAACTGTTGGGTGTTGCATTAGTTTTCACTATGACGGGTACATCTATGAAAGTTTATTTAGTAACTTAGGTATGTAGTGCAGTGCAGTAAAGGCTTTAGACTAGCTAGTCATTAATTCCAGATCAATTGGCTGGGAAATGATCTTACTATCTTGTGGCCATTACATTTATAGTTATAATTTCTAATCTACATCAGTCCTTCCTCACTAAACTAAGTACAAGTTGATCATTCTATTTCTTTATCTCCACTACACTCAAAATTCACAAAGAAGTTAACTAGATAAACTTATCCTCTTTGATATTTTAGAAACGTTTCAAAAATTAAATCAAGTTTTCATAAGGAAACCATGGAAACAAACATTTTTTAGCTAATGCATTTTTAATGGCATTTTCATATAAGACATAAGATTTAAAATGGCAGGAAGGTCTTTAGTGCGCCCCATAAACAACCCCTGCCGCTGCCCTTTGTTGGCGCTACCAACTAGCCAGTTTTATTAATTTCCCCCGTCAAAAATTATGTCCCTATTACGTTTTATTAAATTCCATAACATGTCGTACAGGGAACTGCACAAAAAAAGAGAACTATTCATCATCTATAGACATGCTCCAATGTTGCTTGAAAAATAGTATAGATCATCGTGGCATAGCTTACAAAAATTTAAAAAGTAATTATTTATATAGTTTTTATAAAAACAAAATGTATGTTATCAAAATGGAAATAGTGACTCGCTCTGAAAATAAGCAATAATGATTTTCTCCATCATTTTGTGTTTAAATAACAAAAATAGAGCCATTACAAATAATGATACTTAATATCATGATAAATTACACATTCTTAACCAACTCTACTTTTGATTTGTTTAAAACCTTCTTAATTTGCCGATATAAAAATACTGGAACAAAGTACGGAAGTACATTTGTTAAGAGCTATTTTAATCAGTTTTCTCAATTTGTTATACCGCCGATCCATTGACTTTAAAAACAAGAATACTGGCCTCTCTTGCTCATATGGGTCCTGTGAAATAGTACAAGTTAGGTTTTCACAGGTAGTGCCAGTGGTTTCCCTCTCTCCAGCGAATACTGAAGCGATCTTCATTCTTATACATCACATTTTTTGTTTGATTGTATATTAATTAGCACAATTTTTAGCATATTTAATTTTCATTATGTAACCAAGAACATTTTTTAAGTTTCCTAGATTATGAATTTATATGTAAAAATGTTAATTTGTTAATAAATCTTAATAAATTAAATGTAAGAAAGTGCAATTATCCTTAATTTCGCCTCAATAAGAAGTTTAATAGATCGGTTAATAGTACATCAGATAATCGTCCGAGCATTTATTTGAAACTAATCACAATTAGATAGCAGCACATGAAAATTCATTAAATAAATAAATAAGTATTTTATTGCATAAAACAATTATTACAATAGTATCGCAATTGTCATAACGTGCATACAGTTTAAACTAATATTTAGTCCTAAGTCTAATTTAAAATATCAATGAATAGTATAAACATTTCACTCACTCATTCAAACATACAATCAAACATGCAAACAATTCACACATACACATTCAATCACACAGGCCGACATTTAGGAAATTATGCGGTCTCCCAGCTATAGGCCATAAACTCGTCCACACTGTAGAAGAGGATGGACTTTAGACGAGTTTTGAATGCCTTCGGCATTGTGGCATTTTTAATTGAATCTGGCAGACTGTTGACAAATTTAGCTCCTGCCTGTGAGGGCAGTCGCTCAAACGCTGCCGTTCTGTGTCTCACAGTTCGGTAGGTTTCCCTGCCTCTAGTTTGATAGGAATGGAAGTTGGAACATCGTATGTGATTACATTTTGTCATGAAAAACACTGATGCTTCTAAAATATAGAGGCAGGGCAAAGTCAACAGTTGTAACTTTTTGAATGTTGGTTTGCACGACTCTCTCCAGTGTGATTTTGCTATTATTCTGATTGCTTTCTACTGGAGCTTGAAGATTTGGGAGAAGTGTGTGTCAGTACACCCACCCTAAAGAGCTACTCCGTAAGATATGTGTGGGTAGATGATACCATAGTAAGCCGTCATCAGTACCTGAGTTTGGCAGTACTTGGATAGCTGCCTCAAAACAAAAATGCCTGAGGATAGCTTTGCACACACATTGTCAACGTGATTACCCCAAGTCAACCCTCGATCGAGGTGTATATCAAGGAATTTTGTCACGTCGACTTCCTCGATCTCAGTGTCACCCACCATGATTGTTGGGCTTTCATCTGATTCAGATTGTCGCAATGAAAATTGAATGAATGTTGATTTTGTTGGGTTTGTTTTGAGATTGAGTTCATTGAAATGCTGTATTGAGCCATTCAGCTCAGTATACGCTGTCATTTCAAGTTCTTCTTTTGATGATGCTCCAAAACAGAGAGTCGTGTCATCTGCATACTTGACGAGCCGTCCGTATTGCAGTGATGAACCAACATCATTCACGTAGATCAAGAAGAGCAGAGGACTTAGAATAGAGCCTTGCGGGACTACATAGCTCAGTCCCTCCTCACCCGAACATACGTTTGAAATTTTGACGGTTTGAGTGTGATTACTGAAGTACGATTTCAACCACTGGAGTGATATTCCTCAAACCCCGTAATGCTCTAGTTTGTGTAAGAGGGTGCCATGATCAACACAGTCGAAAGCCTTTGATAAGTCTAGGAATATACTGAGTGTACTCTTTTGACTTTCGATGCCTTCTAATTCCATATCTACTAAATGCACGACCGCGTCTATTGTAGATTTTAAGTTCTGAACACAAATTGGTTTTTAGAAAGAAGATTATTTTTTTCCAGGAATTACAAGATTCTCGAGAAAAAAGCTTTATCGAAGACCTTGCTAAAGACAGGCAGAATTGAAACAGGGCAGTAATTTTGAATTGAAAAAGGGTCGCCTTTTTTGAAAATTGGTGTGATTTGTGCTGTTTTTAAGGGGGAGGGAAAAGTTCCAGTTTGAAAAGAGAGATTGATGAGATGTTCAAGTGGGTCCAGAAGGTGCTCAGAGCACTGTTTGAGCAGCCACGTTGATGTGTGGTTTAAGTCATTTGACTTTTTTGTTACAAGCTCTCTTATCATTCTAGCAATCTCCTCCTTAGTGACTGGGGCTAGGGATAAAGAATTCACTGGACCCTGAAAAGGTGGTGGTTGTGTATGATACTGTTGATGACAAAGACCCTGGTCAGCACCAACCAAGGAAAAGAATGTGTTAAACGCCTCAGCGACTTTGAAAGGATCTTTGATTTGATTGTTTTCAATGGTGAGTTCAATTTGTTTATGAGACGGTGGGTTTTTACTGTTGATTATAGCCCAAGCAGTTATTGAGACGTTTTTTCTCGTGAGCAGTGCTTTTGATACGTCATAAGCCTTGGCAGCCTTTATGACCTTTCTGTAAATTCTTTTGTAATTTTGAAAACATTTTTTGTCTGCTAAATTGGTCGAGTGCTTGGTGATTTTGGAGAGAAGTTTTAGCCTTTCTCTCGAGACAAGATTGCCTTTAGTAATCCACTTGCACTTAATTTTCCTTGGTTTTTGGATTGATGTTTTCAGGGGACAGCTCACGTTCAGATGGAAGTTAAAGCAATCTGAAATGATTTGAATTGAGTTTCTAATGGATCTTTGAGGTGGAAAACCCCCAACTCTCTTTAGATAAAAGGGAATTCAGTAGGGTAATGTTTGTGGGCCTCGTGATTCTAATGGTTTTTTTAAGATCGCTGTGTTAATCACAAACACCCTCACTTCTGTCATGTTTGTGATTATATTGTCAATTGCTGTCGATGAAATATCCGTAATATCCGTCACCCTAGTTGATGACTCGATTGACCAGAAAAGGTTACACGACCTTAAAAGGTCTCCGAACTTTTTTGTTGTCGGACTTTCAACATCCAGCACGTCGATGTTAAAATCGCCCATTATGATCAAATTTTCACATTTTTTGGTCATATCGGACAGCATATTTTCGAAATTTGATAAGAAGATGTCTTCCGTTCCGCTAGGAGACCGGTAAACTCCAATAACAGAAATTGGAGTCATTTTGGTTTGTATTTTTACCCCTGCAACTTCTAAGTGTTTTTCTGATGATTTAAAAGAAATGTACGGGAAAGATGAAATTTCTTTTTTTGCAAAAACTGTTACACCTCCTCCTTTAGAAAGATTTCTGTAGTAATGATTCACCAATTGAAAATTTTGAATTTGTCAACGTTACTTACTGTTGTTGAAACCATGATCGGTTACAACCAGTATGTCCGGGTCAAGCTCTTCGGTCATAAGCAGTCCGGGTCAAGCTCTTCGGTCATAAGCAGAAGCTCATCTGCTTTATTGGTTACTATCTGTGCATTTCAGTGAATCAGTTTAATTTGCAGTCTTGGCTGATTTTCCAATTTTTGTTTGTTAGATTTTGTTCGTCTGTTCGTCATGTCGACCTGGTGGCTGAAACTAGATTTTCTAAAAAATCACAAGAAGCATTTAAAACTGATTTTTTGTGGTTATTCGTTGTTCGAGCGTCCGTTTGAGGTGTTTCCTTGACAGCATCATCATACGTTGTAGGAGAACAGAGCATCGTCATGCGTGGATGTTGAGTGTCCTCATCACCTTCTCCCTGGGCGCGCGTGCCGGCAGTGGGGGGTTGGTGATCTGCTGGCAACTCCACTGGCTTCTTCCCGTCAACTCGGGTGCTTGCTTTGGACAGAGCTTCTACCAGTAGCCTCGCCAACTGCCACTTTCCTCTCAACCGTAGGTGCATTCCATGTTTCGTAAAATCCCTTCTATGCAGCTCGCTCATTTTTAGGATTGTGACGTTATTCCTCTCAGCTAACTCCTCGATGTATGCGTTCATGCGTGCCGTTTCTTGGTTTATATCATGGCTGTGGCTAGCAGGTCATGTCGGTGTGGCAGGGTTGCGATTATCAGCTTCGTGTTAAGGGGCTTTAAGGTTATTCGTTTTTCTATTAGTTCATATAGTTCATTAGCTTGGATAACCTACAGTATTTGTTTCTATAGATAATGCTGATGCTTATGCCAGACAAACATATATATATTGCCTAGAGCCGTCTCTCTTTGGTCTGTACCGGGTCGTTGGACCGCTACATTTCGTTTTTTTTTCGTCGTTGTCTGCCAGGCTGCCTGAGACCGCTTGTGCCTGGCGATTCGCTTACTTTGGTGGCCGTTGGCTCGAACTCGGTCGTTCCGTGTTCCAGCCTTTGTCTGTCAGGTTGGCCGTCTTCTAGATTGTTCTCTGCGGCCGATCAACTAAACATGCACAGCTAGAGACTCTAAAACGTAAGTGTTCAGTTTGTAATTTCTAATATCTAATCACCCTTTTGGTGAAAATACTTTGTTTAAATAATATTCTGGTTTATTTGTCATTTTCAGGGCATTGTCAAATTTGGATTGTCTAGATATTGAAGATCTTCTGAGCAAGGGTGTGATTGAACCGTCTCGTTCCGCTTATGCCAGTCCAGCTTTTCTTGTGCCCAAGCCTAATGGTAAGTCTAGGCTTGTGATGGATTATTGGAGGCTCAACGCTAAGGTCGCTATTGACTCGGTACCTCTGCCTGATTTGCATTCTGCGTTTGATTGGTTCGGTAAGGCTAAGTTTTTCAGTGTTTTTGATTTGAACCAGGCCTACCATCAGATTCCATTGAAGAAGGAATCACGGCCTATGACTAGCTTCTGTGTTCCCTGGAATCTTTATCAGTTCACTAGGGTTCCTATGGGTCTTGCTGTGGGTACCCAGACTCTTACTCGTCTGCTTGATTCCATCTTCCATGATGTGAAATTCAAGTTTGTCTTCAATTACCTGGACGACCTTCTTGTCTACAGTGAGACTTTCGGGGAACACATGCAACATCTGGAGGAAGTTCTTAGTCGCCTTAAATCAGCTGGCCTTACCGTCAATCCAGAGAAAGTCACTTTTGCTCGTCCTGAGATTTCTTTTCTGGGTCATCTTATATCTTCTCGAGGCGTCTGCATTGATCCTGCGAGGACCCAGGGCATTCGGGATTTTCCTCCTCCCAGAGATGCCAAGGGGATTGCCCGTTTTGTGGGGATGGTGAATTTTTACCGGAGGTTCATCCCTAACGTGGCCGAGCTTGCTGCCCCGTTGAACGAGTTGCGGAAGAAAGGTGTCCTTTTTGTGTGGGGCCAAGCTCAGCAGACTGCCTTTGATGCTCTCAAGGAGGCTATCATGCAACCTCCTGTTCTGCGTATGCCTGATTTCAGCAGCGAATTCATTCTTCAGATTGATGCCTCCTCCTCCGCCATTGCTGCTGTTCTTTCTCAGGAGTATGATGGGTTCAGGCAGCCCATCGCTTTTGCTTCGAGGACGTTGTCTCACCAGGAAAAGAAGGCTTCTTCCATCTATGAGTTAGAGTGTCTGGCTGTTGTCTTCGGTACGGACAAGTTTCGGCGTTTCTTGGAACACGCTGAGTTCTTGCTGGAGACGGACAATCAGGCACTGTCTTGGCTTCTTGCCCATCCCAGACAGCTTGGGAAAATTGGCCGCTGGGTGGTCAAGATTTCTGCTTTTAAGTTCCGAGTCCAACATCTTAGGGGTACCCAGAATGTCATCGCTGATGCTCTTTCCCGCATGTATCACGAACCCAGTGATCCACCTACTGAGGCTGTTGCTCAGTGTGGTGCTGTTCTTCTGGATTTTCCTCTGGCGTTTGACGACCTACTGTCCCATCAGCAGAAAGATCCTGAGCTGTCAGTCATCTTAGGTGAGCTTCAAGAGGGAGGTGCCCACCCTCCCTATTTCCTGTCCAAAGGGGTACTCTGTTGCCGTCCTCGACAGAGGGGTGAACCCCGTGTAGTGCTACCTAGTCATCTAGTACCGATGGTCTTTCAGTATTATCACTCTTCTCTTGTGGGCGGTCATCTTGGCATTCATAAGACCATCGCTAAGATTCGTAGGTATTTCATCTGGAAGGGCATGGACCGGGATGTTGCAGGCAGTGCGGGCTTGTCACCTGTGCTCTCTCAGCAAGCCTAGTCAGAATGTTAAGTTAGGGTTGTTATCTTCTGAGGTGGCCGAGCGTCCTTTTGAGAAGGTGTTCATCGACTACGTGGGTCCTTTTCCTCGTAGCAAGTCAGGTAGCTCCTACCTACTTGTTTGTGTGGATGCTTTCTCGAAGTTCGTTTGGCTTTTCCCACTTCGGAGTGCTACGGCTAAGCTCACCATCCGTGCTCTCCAGTCCCAACTCTTCCAGCACTTTGGTGTGCCTTCTACTCTTGTGTCCGACAACGGTAGCCAGTTTACCTCACACGAGTTTCGTAGGTTCTGTTTTGGCAATGGTATCAGGCATGTGACTACCTCTCCTTATTACCCACAGCCTTCTCATGCAGAGCAGTTCAACCGCAATCTTCGGTCTGCCCTTATTACTTTCCATGCTGAGAAGCAGAACACCTGGGATGAGAGTCTCTCTTGGCTCCAGCTTGCTTTCAATTCTTCCAAGCATGAGAGTCACAATGCCACCCCCTTCGAGATTCTACATGGCTACCCTCCTAACAACCCTTTGTCCAACTTGTGGAGGCTAGAGGATCTTCTACCTACGCCAGGTGCCACTGACGTAGTGTCCACGTGGCGGGCTGCTCGGCGCAACCTGCTACGTGCTAGAGAGAGAGTAAGGAGGAGGTATGATAAGGGGCGTACTCCTAACCCTTTTCAGGTTGGAGATCTGGTTCTTTGTCAGGCTCACCCGGTCAGTTCGGCCGCGGAACGAAGAGCTGCAAAGTTGTGCTATCGGTGGTCTGGTCCCCACCGCATCGACAGGTTCTTGTCACCGGTGACTGCTCTGCTGGTTGATCCCCAGTCAGGCAGGGTGTTCAGGAAAGCCCATGTGTCCCAGCTTAAGGCTTTCCGGGGAACGGTTGATCCAGGAGTTGGTGTTCCTGGGGGTTTCTTGGGGCAAAGAGATTGATCACCTCTGCGCCCTAGGTGGATGTTCTGTGAGAGTCTCTTTTTCTCTTTTCTTGTCGGGCCCGACAGTCAGGGTAGTTCGCTCCCTGTTCGAGGGGTTTCCCCTCTTAGATTCTCTTTGACGTCCTTGGAACACCACTCTTCGGAGGGTTCTTCTTCGTCTTCTGTGTGGTTCCCTGAGGTACCGAGTTTTCTCCCCTGCCTGGGTGTGTTGAGGTTTTGCAGAAGGAGGTTGTACCGGGTCTTTGGACCGGTAAATTTCGTTTTTTTTCGTCGTTGTCTGCCAGGCTGCCTGAGACCGCTCGTGCCTGGCGATTCGCTTACTTTGGTGGCCGTTGGCTCGGACTCGGTCGTTCCGTGTTCCAGCCTTTGTCTGTCAGGTTGGCCGTCTTCTAGATTGTTCTCTGCGGCCGATCGACTAAACATGCACGGCTAGAGACTCTAAAACGTAAGTGTTCAGTTTGTAATTTCTAATATCTAATCACCCTTTTGGTGAAAATACTTTGTTTAAATAATATTCTGGTTTATTTGTCATTTTCAGGGCATTGTCAAATTTGGATTGTCTAGATATTGGTTAACCTAGGTTCGAGCCACGTGCTCAATGTTACCTTTTTAACATTAATTGCTTTTCATATCTGGTTTTATATTTATTAGTAGTTCTGTATAATGTTTTGTTGAGCCTTTTTTCAGTTGGAGTTACCGATTTACCATATTTTTTGTTCATTGACAATAACCTAGCCTAGTTTGATTTTCATGTTATAACCTATTGCTCCTGTTTCCATAGCCTAGTTTTCAGTTTGTAATTTTTTTTTAGTTCCATACATCTTTTATAATTTGTTGAATTGTAAGTTGGTTTAAATTATTCATAGCCTAAAGTTAATCTTTCACTGTCTTGTTTGCTCCATTCATGTTCAGTTTTGCAATATCATGCGCCATCATATTTATTAGTTGTTATGTATAGTATTTTGGGTTTGGCTGTACTGGTTTTAATGTGCTGTGGTTTGGTAGCAGAGCGTGGTTGCCTAAAAAAAAAAAAAATTATTCTTTCTTGGTTGTTGACGGGGGTGTCTGCCAGTTTTTGAAGGAAAAGTTTACTTGATAATAAATTAGTTTCGCTCAGATGCCGAGTTTTATTTTGACCCTCCAACTGCCACCCGTGATCCCATCGCTTGTCTTGTTTTGAGCCATCCCCCAGTTGAACGCTTTCCAGCTTTGATGGGGGGGGATGGGTCTCAGGTTTAGTACTTTTTGGGGTATCTCATATTCCAACACTAATGAAGCTCTTTCTCTTGCAAGATCAGAAATCCGAAGGGTGGTTGGTTTTATAACTGGACACTGGATGTTTCGAGCACACATGAACAAGATGGGGTTGCCAACCTCCATTCTCTTGTGTAGGAAATGTGGGGAGGAGAAGGGGTCTGGACGGCACATCCTCTACTTAAATCGATATGGTGAAAATATTTGTCATCAAAGACACACGGTATCCAAGTATGGTGCTGTTTTGATCCAAAGTGAAACAAAGTGTAGCTGTTGTTAGACTGTTCAGAAGCATTGACTTCTGAATCAAACGGGGGAAAAAGATTATTAAAATGCTCTTTATTAGCGAAATATCCTTGGAATGTAAATATCCTCATAAGTTTTGAGTATTATATATTTGTGTATTTACTTACATAGAGGAACCGGTTTTAATTGGCCTACAGAATTCCAAACAATTCTCATCAGTATAATCAGGGCAACTAAATGATAACTGATAAGACTTGAGTGAGTACATAAATGATAGGCACTGATTGTCACATGCACAGAGCCAATAAAATGTATTCAATTTGTAAATCAGTACAGTCTGTTGTTATCTCCACTTCCATCATAAATGTATCTTACTGAAGACAATGCTACTTACAGTTTAATAACAGTATAGGCAATAAGCCAAATTACGACATACTGCATGATAGCAGAATTGAACTGAAAACACATTACAACAAAATACAATAACATAAATGAAAAATAATAAAAAAGTAAATATACTATATTTTATAGTAATTTATTAATAATTTGAAATATTGTTTTTGACATTTCTTTAAAATATTGCTGTATTTAAAGCACAAACAAAGCAAGCTTAAATCTAAGCAATTAATTTAGATTTGTATCATCGTTATTAGTTACAATTAGTGATATTAGCAGAGGGCAGTACACTAAAAATCCATGAGATATTTAAGTTACTTGATTTTTAGAGCTTTTTATGGATCCCTTCAAAACATTAATGGTTGCCAGTCAGTAAATCTGCTTGGTTTTCACATTGATAGTGTATCGAATTGGAAAAATCATAGTTTGTATAAAAAAATATTACAAGTTTCTTATCTGATATCGAAATTGAGAGATTTTGTTGGTAAGAAGTATCTTAAAATGGCGTATTATGGCTGCTTATGAGTTAACTTTGTTGGGTCACTCAAGTCATGTACACGAAGTTTTTTTAATTAAAAAAAGTGCTGTAATTATAATCATAAGTATAACTAGACTTCATGGACACTGCAAACCACTTACATTTTTTACCATAATCAATCTATATATTTATCATACTCATACTTTCGGATTTCACATTTCAGAATTTAGTCACAGACTGGACATACATGACTACAATACTAGGGGAAGAAACAAGTTTGACTTACCACAACACCGACTAGCAAAAACTGGTCACTCATTTTTTAATAAATTACCCTACACTGCTCAGCTTACTCCACTTAATAGTTTTAAGAAAATAATACATAAATGGCTGATTAACAATCCTTTATTTATTACACTACAGGGCAGGCTGATTGACACTGTCCTGTAGTGTAAAGGAATTTTAAGACAAAGAAACAGAAATAATTTTTAAATTTCCTATAGTTATTTCTCACAGTTTTATACATATGACTTAGTTATACACAGCCTATCGTTTATTTATTTATTGTCGTTATTTATTTATTATTGTCATTTCTTATTATTCTTATGTGACGCAGCCTATTTTCATGTACAATGGATCAATGGTAATAAAGTTTCTTATGACTTATGAAGCGATCTCTCATTCTAAAACTAAAATATGTAATGTTGTGTCATTTACATTTTTAAGCACCTGATTCTCCTCAGTTTAAAACCGTGCCGTTCTCCCCTATTTTCCTTCCCATGTGATAATTCAGTCCACCTTGATGACCTAACTGCCCTAAGACTCTTGACTTGACTATAATTATTACACTAGTCGTGACCATCGATGTATATAATAAGTTTATACACTATGGTCTGGTCGTGACTGATAAGGAGGGTGGGCCATCTATAGTTTTATCTATAAGAGGGAGGCGTTTGAGCCCCAAAGTGACTGATGGAGGGTGGAAGAGCGGCTACTGCCTTCGGAGAAATTATGTTTAAGGAGTTTGAAGAGGTTGTTTACTAAGAAATTAAGAAGCATATGAAAAATCCAATCAAGCCATTGTTTTCCGCATTTATTCGTAGCATAAATAAATGGGCATGCCCATTCTCAAATTTATAAGTTTGCTATATTTTGTATCCTAATTTGAACGAAACAGTA
>JAQJVL010007672.1:0-22860 GCA_035578905.1 Stictocephala bisonia
TCTCCTGAGGTAGGTCCAGTTAATTATGATGTAGGTGTTGAAGAATTAATTGTAAATACCTTTCAAGAAAACCCAGAGAGTAGTAGTAGGGAAATTGCGGCTCAACTAAATGTTTCACAATGGAAAGTGTTGGATATTCTTCATAGAAACAAGTTTCATCCATACGACTTCACGCCTGTACAAGCACTTGAAGCTCAAACCTTCGCTCCTCGTGTTCAGTTCTGTAGATAGTTGCTCCATAGCGATATTGAGCAGTATCATTTCTTCAAAAAGATCCTTTGGACAGACGAGGCCATATTTACTAGACAAGGAATCTTTAATACACATAATATGCACATGTGTGCGGAAGATAACCCAAGAGCAACCAAAGAACGATCTTTCGAAGGAGATTTCACATTATGGTATGGGTCGGGGTAGTAGGTGAAACGCTTATTGGCCCACACTTTTTCGAGGGAAACCTTAACGAAGAACGCTTTTTGGACTTTTTACAGCACAGTCTCCCTTTCCTGCTAGACCATCTCAACCAAGAAAAAAGAGATAGTCTTATTTTCCAAAAAGATGGAGCTACACCGCATTTCGCCACAGAAGTGCGTCACTGGTTGACGCTCAATTATCCTACATGGATTGGACGGATTGGGACCGTACCGTGGCCAGCTAGATCGCCGGACCTTAGTCCCATGGACTTGTGTGTATGAGGATGGATGAAACAAAAAGTCTATTCTGCACCTATCAACACAGAACGAGAATTGAGGGAGAGAATAACTGCGGCTGCTGAAGTAGTGCGCCAAGAAGTATCTACAAAAGTGGCAGTTCAACAGATACGCAAGAGAGCACGGGCATGCATCAGAAATGGAGGAAGGCAGTTTGATCAACATTTGGAAATCTTTTTCTTGTAAGTTGTTTTTTTTTTTCAATTCTTTTTACTAATGTAATTAGTATGTCTTAGTATTATGTCAAATCAAAGTATTATAATCTTTCTTGTAATAAATAGTCAAAGCTTCAAGTTTTCTGCAAATTGTGTTTTAATTCATTTTCACCTAACGTTTTCGATGACGAAATAAAATAATTCAAATCACAATTATACCACTGAAAATAACATTAAATTATGCAGTTTTCTGTATAGCTTGACACATTATGTCTGTTACTATAGATTAGTAACTACGCGTAAAACATTGTTTAAAATGTTTACAAAAACGTAATTTTTTTGCTTTAAAGCATAATTTAAAGAACTAACCTTAATTTACGCAGGCTACTAGCTCATTATTCTTGTTGAAAATTTAATTTAAATTTCAAAAATGGTGTCATAGTTTAAAAAAATGATCTTTTGAGTAAGTAATAAAGCTTTTTATGGTTAGGTCCACGATTTAAACAATCTTAATTTACACTAACCTTTTGGCATATAAAAGTGAAATTTGCGTTTTTAAGTTGCCCCAAGCACGTAGTTTAAGCCCTTAAATTTTTAAACACCACGTACCATTCACCCTGTATATATTTTTTTGATCAGACATAGTCGGTGTAAGACAAGTAATAATATCTGCAAATCAGATGTGGGCTTATAAAGACTAAGTGGAGACAATTCGCAATTATTTTAAATATAATTGTCATTAAAGACTAAAAAGGATGACTATTTAAAGGAATCATCAAACAATGATTGAACGTGCACATAAATGATAAACACTTTCTGCTTGTATAAATACTGTTTTGAAGCATACTTTTTTCATAAAACTAGGAAACGACGGATAATAAAATATCTTGCCAAGGTGTTTCACATGTAGGTTTGTGATGCAGGTTATAGATAGAAATAAGCAGCTTAACTGGATCAGTAGGAACAGCTCCATATATGAATATATATTATGCAAACTCTATATTTAAAAATTCTCTTTGTTTATTTAAAAATGTATATATAAGCAAAGAATATTTTGAGGATGACTTCTTCTGTAGTTTTTAAACTATTTTATTTGAAGACCAATAATTGGTAGCTTATTAAAATAACATTAGTTGCGCTTTGAAACTAATCACGTTCAGAAACTTGATTAGACAACTTATTATAATAACAACACTTACAGGAAATAAACAAAAAGTAAAAAGGAAAAAACAGTAGGCAATAAATCATTAATAATAATGACATTTATAAAGTCTAGTTTATGAACTTTAGCTGTATCTATCAATCAAATAAATACTAATTACAGTAATATTGAACTATTGAAGCAATTGTTAATTTTAATTTAATCAAATTTTGGCAGGCACATTATATAAAATCCTCTTTCAGACATACTAACCCATGCTTTCACACTCATTCGTTTTTCCAATTTTCCCTTCTCGAATGTCGGGGTCAGTCTTCTAATTGAGCGGTCTTCCAGTCGTATGTCATAAACTCTAAAGTTAGTGAATTTATGAGGATTCGTAGATATTTGAGAAATGGGAATCGAACCACTAGTTTTCATAAATTATAAGAGGTAATATATTGGTTTTTAAACATATTTGTTGCATTTTTAGCTTCGTAATTCTAATAAATGTGCAAAGTCTATACATTCTAATGAAATTACCCTTAGGAAATAGATAACAGTTGTCATGGGAATACAAACATATTATTTACATGTTAAACTTGTAATTAATCAGTGGTAAAATAATATTAAACTGAATTTCGGGGTTTCAGAGTATTCTTTTTAAATTAGGAAATGTTTTACACCCTATCATCTGACAAAAAAACCTGTTTTCATATTGCTACAAGCCTGAATAAAAATAATGCCATTTTGGTGAATAAACAAATGAATTCACATGTGAATAATAAAATAAACCTTATCAATAATCTAAATTGGACGATTCTAACTTTTATAATTATGACTTTTAAAATTTAGATTTTATTATGAAATGGCAGATTGTTATGAATATACACGTTTTAAAATAATTCATAAAAGTGAGTAAGAAGTATTAAATTTCATTGTAAATAATTAAGTAAGAGAGGAAGTTTAAAAAAAAAACTGTACTATATTTAGGAATTTATGTGAATTGGAGGCAGATACGTATGTCATAATTTCATGGAAATGAGTAATCAAAACAATAATGTCATTACAGCAAACTCTAGGGCATTGTTTTTTGCCAATAGAACAAATAGATAAATACTTAGCTAGAAGTTCAGTTTGCACAATATTTTTAAATAAATGTAAATAAACGTCTTCATAGTCATAAAAACTAATAAAATTACTAGTTCATATTTTTACTACAAATATTTCATCCAGGATTAGAAATAGAAAAGTGAAGGATCAGTTCTTTACAAAATACGCAACCTCTACTCTTATCTTAAACCTAATCAATATCCTTTTTCAACTAAATGCAAAATAACAAATTCTCTTTCATTTTACAAAAACATATTTGCTTCCAATTAAAGCGAAATCTGCACAAAATCAACAGAAGACATGAACTAAATAAAGGTTGACAGTGATAATATTATTTGATTCGTCTTCATCGCTGCTCGAGATCAAATTGAATCTTTCTATAAACAACTCAAATTTGTATCCTACATTCATAGTATAATTAAATCACTTAATTTATTAATTTGTACTGTTTATGTATTATAAAGTTTATATGTTAGTAGTTGACAAAATAATAACATTCGTTGTTTGAAAATCCTTTGATCTTGCTTATATTTTTGAAATTTGATATTTTCGTTCATGTTTTTCTTAGTTCAAAAATCACACACTGTATTTCACAATGATTCCTTCGGCTATGTAGCTTTCAACCTTTTACTACATATTTAAAATACATCTCATCTTTGTTTTAATACTTTTTTTGATTGTTGTTTAGTAATGAATATATATCTTAATAATGTTAGAAAAACATGGAAAACCTATCGATATATGTGTTCAGGAATTATTACTGAATCATGGTAATTTATTTTCAGCAAACTAAAAAATGTTTCAACAGAATAAAATTCGTATAAAGTTTCGATTGTGGAAAAAAGGTTAAAGCACGTAGCTATTAAAGTTAAAGACAAAACACGAAAACCCGATTCTAATGTTATGTATAGACTTAATTGTTAACAATGCGTGTATTTATAGTATACATTATGTTGATGGTAAAATGAAATGGATTTTAAGTAAGATACTTTGAGATAAACTCAATCCAAGCGGTTATCTTAATTAACTAAGCCTAAATATGTATTAAACATTGGCTACCAAATAAATAACTTCTACGTTATAATAAACATATGAAAAATTTTAAACTCTGTTGTTTTGGTTTTTTATCCGATTTTTTAATAAACAATTAACTAAATTATATTCTTATGAAAACAATTATTTCAGTAAAATGTTTTAAAGTGTTGTATTTGGCATTAGAGTGTGATGAATTTGCACCTATAGTATAAGATGTGATATACCTTTTTAGAGCCGATTGTCTTTAGAAAAATAGTGGTGCTTGAGAAGGTGAAGGCAACAAATAAATTCCAAAATAAACTACATGCAATCATTTAATATTTATTTTACGTTAGTAAAACTTAGTTTATATAAAGTTGTAAGGGAGTAGGGAATTTAAAAACGTTGTGTTTTGACTCAAATAAGTCTTATCCATATTCATTTTTGAGAGTTAGAGTGAATTCTCGAACAATAAGAGACATTAAGAACTACAAACTGGAATGAGAAACTCTTCTATTGTTAATCATATGGTTGTACAGAGAACAATTTTAAAGAAGTCGTAGTTAAGTTTATATTATATTACTAAGTCGTAGTTAAGTCGAAGTCGTTATATTACTAATATTTATATTACTTAACATACTAATAAAATAAATATGATAAATGGATATAATGGACTGGATCAAAGTTATATCTTTTAATTCTTTTTGGGGTTTTAGATTAAAAATCAAACTACGCCATTATTTTAAATTATATTTAAGTGTAGATTTTTCACAATATAACATGAGGGTTATTGCAATCGGATTATATTTATTTATTATAACTCCTAGGACATACTTTTGTTTAAAACTATTCACCTTATACCAAATTATTTGATCGGGACGCAGTATTTAAAGAATAGGTGTATTACAAATTTAATAAACCCAAATTAACGCGTTGGGGTTGAATATTATTGTGCATTGTGATGTACAGCATGGTAATTTATAACGGTGGTATTTTGTTTTTTAAATGTGATACAACGAGAATAGTCACATTTAGGTTGGGAAAATATTCAAAACCATTGCAATCTTTTAATGAGGACAGTTCCGTAAGTTTAAATAATATCCGTTCTCAGAGGCAACTTGTTCAACAGTTGCCTGTTTCAAACTGTTGACGGGAAAAAAGGTAACTTAACCAATATTATTTCTATAATATAACAGTTCTGGAGGCTAATAAAACAAAATGAATAAATTGTTCAACAGTCTTCTTGACAGTGAAAACACTTAGTCTTTTGTTAAGTCCTATAATATTACGTGAGGCAATTAACAGCAGATAGAGGCGACAGCACAGGATTTATTTATAAAAATATTTATAACTTGTTTTATGTATTTATAAAATATATAACAGTTTTTTTTTATTGAAAAATATTCTTTCAGAAAGAGAAATTATACATTTGTATTAAAAACGTTCTTATGCGAAACCCGTTTTATCATAATATGGCCTTACTTTTAAAATGAGCAAGAAGTATTCACGAGTGTGGGGTCTTTTGATATTATGTAATATACATAACATAAGTAATCATGAGTTAGAGATGTACATTCATATACGTTGATAATAGATTTGTAAAGCTTCTGACTCCAACTTTTTAATAAGACAGATCATTTTAAACAATAAAATAAATTAATAATTAGTTAAAGTAACCTATTTAGAGAACAAACTTTAACACAACACGTGATTTAAGAGTCACAGAGAATATAAAATGACTACCTTGAGGAGAAAGGAATTTCATTAACATAGAGCACTTTAAATGTCAGTTATAAATAATCTAGGAATTTTTATTTTCATTATTATCAAAGAAAACAGTGTCTTTGATGATACTGCTTACAGAACAGAACAAGAATATTGGACCTTAGATATATGTAGTCCTGGAGTTGCTGTAATAACTCTGGACGAAATACTCAGCATTTTTTAAAAATGCAACAATATTTAAAGATACTTATATCAATGTAACATAAAACAGATAATGTTATTATTTTAAATAATAAAGTCACTATTTTATTACGACATTTTTTCCTTTAATATACTTCGTTTATATCTTCGTCAATGATCTTATACTTTCCACAGAGCATATTTCAGACTGCTGAAATTATCATTAATAAAACGGTTGATTGGTGGTTTTCTAAAGTATTCGAACTGTATATCAATATTGTGACAGTAAATATATGAATATAAAATACGATTTTTATATAAACTACCTTATATATTCGTTAGTAAATAAAACAAAAACGTATGGATAGTATACGGGATGTTGGCTTTTACGTTCACAGTTAAAATGGGTTTTTTTTTCACTCCAGTATTAATTACTTTATTTTATAGATAAGTAAAATAACCATAATTTTAGAAAATCCTAAAAATATATTTCCAAACACCTGATATCTATAAGGATATGTCCCAGTAAAAAATGTTACGCACCCAGTGCTTCTTGTACTTAGCTGACCACAAACCGAGACTGTCCACCTCCAAACATGAACTATGTTTCGTGGAGAAGTGATTACGCAATACTGCCTGACGCGTTCATAAGTAATTACCGCAGTGTTTCCTGTACGGGGTTGGAAGTGGTGGAGGGTGGAGGCTTTCAATGACCACAAACCGAGATTGTCAATCTCCAAACATGAAATGAGTTTTGTGGAGAGGTGATTACAGCATGTTACCTGGCGTGTTCACATATAATTAGTGCAGTATTTCCTGAAAGGGATTGGAAGTGATGGTAGATTAGTATGACCAGATACCGAGCTTGTCCATCTTCAAACAAGAACTGTATTTGGTTGAATGGTGATTACAGAATACTACCTGTCGTGTTTACATGTAACCACTACAATGTTTCCTGTATGGGATTGGAAGGGTGGAGGGTTCTAATGACCACAAACCGAGTGCCCATTTCCAAACATGAACTGCGTTTTGTGGAGAGGTGAAAAAAGAATATAGTCTTGCATCTTCATATGAAATTATTCTAGCTTACATTTGTCTTGTGGTCGACATGCAAGGCTTTGTTTTCTTAGGGTATTCG
Organism: Stictocephala bisonia; assembly: GCA_035578905.1. Taxonomy (NCBI): domain Eukaryota; kingdom Metazoa; phylum Arthropoda; class Insecta; order Hemiptera; family Membracidae; genus Stictocephala; species Stictocephala bisonia. The sequence goes on from JAQJVL010007672.1 coordinate 7,174, forward strand.
ACTAAATTGCAAGAGTAAAAATTACTGAGTGTAATCATTTTTGTAGTTCATAAAACTGAGGTTAAATCTTAGAAGTATAATCTGATAAATTTATTTAATAGTAGTTATGTCAAAGAACAATATTTGTAATTTTTAAATACTGTAAAATATAAATACCATTTTTAACTCTAATTATCACATGAATCTCATGTTTGTAAGACAGGTATTACAGATTTGAGTTTAGCTGCACTACCACAATCAAATAATATACAATAACTAAAATCCGTAAAAAATTTGCGTCAAGTACGACGCTAGCACTCCGAGGTGCCAGATGATACAACTACTCCACATTATCGCTGTTATTTGTTGTGTCTTTCAAAGACGTGGAATAATAAAAATTGAAAAAGTGCTTTTACAGATTATAGACATAATGTATTTGATATTTTATATTAACAGCTATGGATATAAACAGCACAGATACGCACTTCTGTGGCATTTCTCACTAACTAATTTAGTTACTGGCATAAATATTCTTACTACACGATAAATATATTTGTAAGAAATAATCAAGGCTAGTGGTCATTTATCCTGCCCTTCTTAAACAGACACTCAGTTGAAGATACAGTATGGAGTAGAGCATTGTTGAATGATAATAATCAGCTAATTTTGTTTCTCTTTGTTGGCACTTGACCAGAGGAGCGCTACGATAGCCCTGTCTGGTAATAAGGCTCACGAGCTAAGTAGGCCTAACCTAACTTTTCCTTCGGTTCGCTTTAATTAACATATTTCGCTGTTTTATTTCAGTTAAAGTGTAATGTAATTTTGACAGTTAAAGTGTGATTAACCGTTGGTAAGAACCGTCTCTCCGTATATCGAGTAGCACTTAATATCCAACGGCGTTAACCAGTGATCTAGCTACAAATATGTGTTGCGGGAATTGTATAATTTGCCCGGTGAAGGCATTTTGTAAAGTTCTTCTTGCAGTTGAAAATAAACGTATCTCCGTATATCGAGTTGTACTTAATATCCAACGGCGTTAACCAGTGATCTAGCTACAAATATGTGTTGCAGGAATTGTATCATTTGACACGGTAAAGGTGTTTATACAGTTTCCCGTGCAGTTGGTAAGAAACGTCTCTCCGTATATCGAGTTGTACTTAATATCCAACGGCGTTAACCAGTGATCTAGCTACAAATATGTGTTGCGGGCTTTGTATCATTTGACACGGTGAAGGCGTTTTGTTCAGTTGCCCGTGCAGTTGGTAAGAAACGTCTCCTCGTATGTCAAATTGTACTTAATATTTAATGGCGTTAACCAGTGATCTAGCTACAATAATGGGTTGTGGAGTTTGCATCACTAGACTCGGTGAAGGCATTTTGTATATTTGCCCGTGCAGTTAGTAATAAACGAGTCTCCGTATTTCTAGTAGTACTTAACATCCACCGGCGTTAACGAGTGATCTTGCTACAAATATGTGTTGCCGTAATTGTATCACTAGACACAGTGATGGCGTTTTGTATTCATATTCTATGATTGTAAAAGGTTTTCCGAACTTACAAATCATTATCAATTTATAATAGTGATTACTAAGCATTTACCCTTATTCTACCACCACCAGCTTTGAGTGCAACTAAACAACTAACTATGAAAGTTAAATGGTGAGGTGTTTTACTATCTGTAATTATACTTTGATAATTAATTCTAAATAACCAACCAAGAAGTAACAATAGCAATGTCGATTAGTTTGTATTTTGTAAACTGAACTCCAACTAACGTCCGTGAGCGTACTTCTCTTACCTGCACTATGTAGCTGTATTTATCTTCGAATAACACAAGGTGATTTTATGTTCACAAGCTGTAAAAGAAACACGTATCTTGTCGCTTTGTATAACATAGTCAAGATATTGTTTATAATTGATTTGGTTGGTACACTGTGCTTATGAATATAGCCGGCTTTTCAATGCATTACATAAAATAAAATATTAAAGTTTTAAGTCCTTTTTGAGGTAAATAAAGATTGTTTTTAATGTGTAAAATATTAAAACATTAGGAACTGTAAATGACTTTATAAAATTTAGGCACTTACTAATTATATTTTAAACTCATTAGTTTCGATAGTATAAACTTTGTGTATCTATTTTAACAGTTTAGTATATTTTTAGTATTTATTAAAGCATAGATTACGAAAACGATGGATTAAATTGTAATACTTTAAGCCATTGATATTAAATGAAAATGATTACAATACTATTGGTTATAGATAAACCAACAGCTATATATAAGCTCTCGGCCAGTGGTTTTGCAGCCCCCTTTCCACGAAGTTGTTCCATCTCCTTTGTTAACTGGGGAACATATTGTAAATACAAGTGTTTTATCTTTTTTAGGGACCCCCACACAAGTCAACGAGGAAAAATTAAAAAAAAGCAACAATTTAAAAACCACATTCAAAATTTAAAATCCAAAATACCCAATGAAAACATTAATATTTTCCATCAGAACGCACAGTACGCAACTAACAAACTGGACGATATTAACCTTTTATGCAAAGAACTCCATCCAGACGTACTGGTTCTGTCAGAAATTGGCTTCAGCAACAGTAATATAGAGTTCTGTAAACTTGAGAACTACACACTAGCAAACAGCTTCTGTCGAACCTCCTTCAAAGGGGGAGGTGTCGCAATATTTACAAAAATTAGTTACAAGTTTACACCCTTCAAAATTCAAAATTCGACTGAAAAAGATTTTGAAGTAACAGCTATAAAGCTGCTTACAGAGTCAAAAAGCATTATTATTATTGGCTTATACAGGTCTCCTAGTGGCAATATAAATGAATTCTTTTATAAATTAGAAACGCTACTTACAAACGTGATGACCAGCAGTAAATCTCATTTCGTTATTGTGGGGGATTTCAATATTGATACTATTGATATTGAGAATCCCTCCACAAAGCGACTTGCAGATACTTTAAAATCATTTGGCCTCGAGTGGCTAGTGAACTCTCCCACAAGGGTTACAATCGGATCTCAGTCGGCAATTGATAACGTTATCACTGACATACCAAACACCGTAGTTACAGTGGTCAACACAGCTGTAGGTGACCATTACGGCCTAGAGGCCGTTATCAGCGGGCTCTGCCCAGAAAAGGAACCACCTATCCGCCGTAAGATAAGGGACACTAGGCCCGCAAATATAACTCTTCTCAACCAATCGTTAGCTACAGAAAATTGGCAGTTTTTAAATTACAACAACTCTGTCGAGGATAATTTCAATGCATTTGAAAATTGTTTTTTGTATCACGTAAATTTGTGCTGTCCAATTAAAGAAATCAAATCTTGTAATCAGTCTAAAAGTAGACCCTGGATTACACGAGGAATTTTGGTCTCGAGAGAAAAACTAAAGTTTTACTCCGAACTGATGAGGTGTACAAATAATGTTAACTTCAAACTATATGTTAAAAAATATAAGAAAATATACAATAAGGTGATAAACGCTGCCAAGGCCTATGAAATTAACAAAGATATTTTAAACTCACGTAATGTTTCCAAAACGACCTGGAACATAATTAATTCTAAAAAAAATAAAAGCACAACAAAAGATATATCATTAAAGATTGGTGACGAGTTGGTAACTGATGCTACTCGAGTGGCGGATGAGTTCAACCAGTTCTTCTCTACAATAGCTCAACAAGGGCCTGTAACGGGTCAGTCATCCTCAGTTCCTTCTCGTTGTCATAATCCAATAGCCTCCATGGCATTAGCCCTGGTTACAGAGGACGAACTGGCTTCTTTGATCCGTCACCTCCATTCTAAAAAATCGAATGATATAAATTATCTTTCGATGTGGCTGATTAAGAAATGTTATCAGCATATTTTATGCCCATTAACAATGTTAGTCAACCTTTCTTTTTTAAATGGAACCTTTCCAAATTCTCTTAAGGCAGCAAAAGTAACACCAATATTTAAAAAAGGAGATCTCCATTCAATAGATAATTTCAGGCCTATTTCTATTTTACCCGTGTTCAGTAAAATTTTCGAGAAACTTTTTCTGTCACGTTTGATGAACTTTTTTGAAAAACACAATGTGCTTTCACAAAATCAGTTTGGTTTTAGGAAAGGTAAATCGACTACAGAAGTAGTTGTGAGCCTTGTCGACAAAATTGTCAGGGGCCTTGAAGGTCGTAAGCACACCCTAGGTGTATTCTTAGACCTTTCCAAGGCTTTCGATTGCGTTGACCACAGTATACTACTACAAAAACTTGAGACGTATGGTATCAGAGGTGTTTCACACCTGTGGTTAAAATCATTCTTGAACCATCGATCTCAGCAAGTCCAAATTTCAAACAAACTTTCAAAATCCAAACAGCTGAGTTATGGCGTCCCCCAGGGATCAATACTCAGCCCACTTCTGTTCTTGATTTATGTCAATGATATTGGTTCATCGCTGCAGCATGGTCAACTCGTCCAATATGCCGATGACACGACTCTTTGCTTTAGTGAAAACTGTAAAGAAAATCTAGAATTAAACGTTTACCTTGATTTGAACAGTTGTGCTCAGTATTTTAATATGCTGAACCTTAAAACAAATTCAACAAAATCACAGGTCATCAACTTTTGTTTGAGGCCCATTGATTTCGGAAGTAGCCCCTCAGTGTTACTGGCGGACTCTGTGCTAGAAGAAGTGGAGTCCACTAAATTCCTTGGAATATACCTCGACAGAGGTTTGACATGGAATGACCATATTAATAGTGTATGCTCTAAGTTATCCTCAGGCATTTATGTACTGAGGACGCTCTCTAAATACTGCCCTATTCAGGTACTGATGACGGCATATTATGGTCTCATTTACCCTCACCTTTCCTATGGACTGGTGATTTGGGGAGGTGGTGTATATAGTGAATTCTTGAGAGTGTTTAGACTACAAAAGAAGGCAGTCCGAATTATTGCAAATTTAATGAGCAGAGAGTCGTGCAAACCAATGTTCAAACAACTCAAGCTGTTGACTCTGCCTTGCTTGTATATTCTAGAAACAATTTTATATTGTATGTCCAAATGCAACCTGATAAGGGGCAGTGACTTACATAATTATAATACTAGAGGCAGAGATGACTACCGTACTGGGCAACACAGAACGGTAGTCTATCAACACCTGCCCTCGCAGGTGGGTGTCAAATTAATTAACAGCTTACCTAAAGAAATTAAAATTGCTCCAAATTCAAAAATATTTAAGACCCGTTTGAGAGACATACTGTTGTCCCAGGCTTTTTACAGCATCGGAGAGTTCCTAGCACACGACTGGGAGCCCAACTTAATTGGCTAGACACATCCCGTTGACTTTTGTGGGTGTTTCAAACACTATAGGTAGATTTGTGTGAATGCCCTCCTTGTATGTATGTTTGTGTGTATTTATTGTAATGAATGATTGTTTAAATTAAAGCCTTAGGTTAATTAATTTTAATTTTAATACTGACGTTTGCGATACAATATTTTTTATATTGTCCATGCAATAAAGGATTTATTATTATTATTATTATAACTAAACGAAATAAAATAATAGCATCTTTACACAATCGTTTTCTAACTCTTGTTTTCTAGGATTATTTTGGGTATTTTCTGTCTGTACGTAATGTCAACTGTAATCATTTCAATAAACAGTTAAGTATTTTGCAAGTTCAAGGGCTTTTTGTAATGAAATTGAGCATTTATTATTTGTTTAGCAATTTATTTAATATCATTTTTAATTGGTCATTTCCAGTTATTCTCATTATTTTGTTAGTTCTTGTATCATGCGTGTTACACAATCTTCATATTTGTAACGCATAAAATAATACTTTTAATCAGCTTTAAGTCTGCAAAGCCTGTTTACTACAGTTCAAGGTTTACTTATCAAATAAGTATTAAAAATTAGAGTAAAATAGTTTATTCTAGAATTAAAATGTTATCGAGTGAAATGAATAGTCTAGAATAATATTAAAATAAAATAAAAATAAATAATATTAAAATAATCCTGAAGAACTTTAGTTAAACCTATAAAGATTCTTGTTTGGCGTTAGTTACTTTGATCTCCCTAATGGAGATAATTAGGGCTTTAATATTCTACTAGTTAAGTAAAATACGACAAACATACACAAGAACTAAGTTTGCTTCAGACTCTTGTAAAAGAAACCTTTTGTTATTTTAACAAAGAATCTGATTGAACTTAGTAATTACACGGTTTGGATAAAGTAATCACTAATTAGCCTATTTAATGCTGGATATTAAAGAACAACAGTCTCTACCTCAGTCTTGGCGCCACATTAAGTATGGCGTCAGTTATTAAACATTTAAGAGCATAATTAGCTCGTAAATACTAATTGACTTGTAATATTATAAACATTCTACTCTCTACAATTGCCTCCAGTAGAAGGGTGTTCGATCTAGTTTTCCTGCATAAAATAATCAATTTATTATTGACTCTCCAGAATTTCTCTAACGTATATCCTTTCCAGTTGCTGGAAGAACTAGATATATAAATATATTTCTATCAATCAGTGACCACTCGAACAACTATAGTTACTTTGGTTTAGTTACTCGAACAACTATAGTCATAAAATTGTAAATAAATTAAAATGTTTTCGTTTTTATTCCTAAATAGTTTTATTGTATAGCTCACATAATGTAAAAAACATTCAAAAAGTGTTTTTAGTGTTTTTCTTATTTTGAGTGCATTAGTTAAAATAAAACCTTTTTGCTTGATGACCTATGTTCTTTGCGTAGCTATAAATGTGCCTTGTTATATTTCATTTTATATCCCTTGTAATTGCATTTAAGATTAGCTAAATCTTATATTTTAGAGTTCCAAATCAACACTAATTGTACTTCCAACTGATGCATCGCTAAATTGACATCCAAACAACAGTTTACTTAAAGGTGTTTGAAGCAAAGAGTACAACAGGTTATATGACAGGCTACATCACCATATCAAAGACCTCCAACGTCGGCCCTTGTTGGGTCATCAATTATTCAAATACTCCTTGGGTAGATCACGTATATGAAGGGGTTTGATAAAATTCTCACGCACTGTAGTCCCAATTTTACTTTAAATATTACCTTAAAATATCGTATGGCTTTCATAGACCATCTACCAAACCATAAAAGATTAAACAACTAGACAAATCAAAAATATCTAAATAAAATGATTTTATTTAGTTTAGAAATTTTATTTAGATAAATCTAAATTAATATATCTAAATATGTCTAATATATCTAAGTGTAAATAAATAAATCTCTATATATATAAATATATATATATATATACATATATTATTTTATTTATATATTTCTACTCAACAAAATACTTGAGTCATAGTTTTTAAATACTGATCTCCCGTCACAAAGCTAAATCCAGGTTTCTTAACAATTCAAACTATGGATCACATAGTTAGAATTGCCCATTGTATTCTTTTTAAGGAAGATTAGACGGTCTTCATTCAATCAGAGGAGGTGTTGAATGGTTAAGTAGTAATTAAATAACAAAGACTTACATACTTTGTATGTAATGTAATGTATGCCCCTGCTTCCATACTAACGATAGTGGGACAGAAAGGCACTAACTGCATAAATGGTGTCGCTTGATTCAATTTTCACTTAACATGTTATTATTTGAGGGAGAACATTGAAAAAATAAGACTTCAACTTGAGAAAGAAGCTACGAAAAGCCACTATTTATTAATAAACCCATATGTACAAATCGCTGTTCGAATCATGTCAGATATTCCCATGTTTTGGTGGAAACAATATGAGACCTGTAATTTTAACATAAGTTTGAAGATTGAAGTTTAGGCACTTAACTTTCTTTTTATGGAATATTTAAATATAATATTTTGAAAGAAAAATTTGGTGTGTTACATCAATTATCCCCATTAACAAAATCTACAAATAACACTGTGACTGGAATTTATAATACGAATAACAATATAAATATATATATTAACATAAATATGTTCGCTAAGTCTTTAGTTGTACGTCAGCCATCCAAAACAGTGTAACTTAAAAAATTTAGAAACTTAAACTGAACTAAGAAATAATTAAGTATTAAATTTCACAATATATTTGTTAAGATACTGAATGATACTAAAATTATATTGATATTGTAATTAAAATAGTATAAAACTACTTACCATTTTGAATTTTGTAGTACATACATGATAAAATAGTTTAGACACTAAATCTACGAAATATTTTTGAAATATAGAAGTACACAATATATCAATAGATAATTTATAATATATATTCAAAAATCCATAACTTCTTAAATGTAACTTTGTGAAATACGTAGTTTATTTTTTCAAATTATACAGATGATAGATATATTGAACAGAGCTTTTATAAATATAGACATTTAAATATATTCAAATTAATATTAATCTTGATTAAAATACTTGACATAATGTTAAAATGTTCAAAGCCAAGAGAAGTGGCTTTCAACGAGAATGGAGAATTTAGGACTGAAGGCCCCAGTTATTGTAAGGTGCCACAGACTCAATAAGGTCAACTTTTATTTGACGATTTAATTTAGAACTCCCCCAACCCCAAAAGGTTATTAAAAGTCTTTCACAGAATAAAAAAACTCTTACTTTAACCTCAAAATTTGATAGCACTATTGAAAACCAATCTTAGTGTTGTATTATATAATTTTTGTTGAATTTGTCAACTGACGGAATATAATATTGAGTTGTAATTTTTGGAAGGCAGTGTTCGAAAAAATGGCAATATACAAAAACTGTCCTACAATAGTTTGATATTTGGGCTATTAATAAATAGCTCTTTCTGAGGGACAGTTGAACTTAGTTAGTAACAATGACTACACTCGTTCATCTACTCTCATCACACTTATTCGCCCCTAATATTCACCTATATCTTTACGATCGGCGTCTTATTGATGAATAATGATAATGAATAAATGCCTTTAAGATTAATGTTTCAACGAGTGTTAGAAGCTAAAGCAGTGTAATTAATGAGTCCAGACGGTAATTAAAGCTGGCGTTAACTAATTAACAAGAACTAAGCTGAAGTATTAAACACACTTTACAGAGGGTCTTACAACAACAATAAACGTCACTTAGGCTTTAATTAAGGAAGGGTGAGTAATAATTAATTACAGGCTGCTAAGTCCGGGAGACAAACCGATAAAATATCTACTATTATTTTTCAAAACTTATAAATATTACAAGTATTTAACCTTTACAGCTTCAAACATAAATAAATTGTTACAGTTTACTGAAATTATAAAACTATTAATACAAGTGCAGTGGAGTTAACTCAATAAGTACATTTACAACTAATACTAACACATGTGCTGTCTTATCTAATAGCTTACCTTTATTGTAATATTGTAAATGATATGTGTATATGTAAAACACAACTGGAACCAATAGGGTTAAAATACATTTTATTTTGCTTATTTATCATACAAACAGAAACCTTCCAGATTTTAAGACGAGATAATGAATAATGTTTTTTATTTAATATTTTTATCAAAAGTTTTCAGTTAAAGGACAAGTGACATAAAATGTTGACATATCACAAACATTGTATTACAACATAGAGGTTTGTTGAATTTATTGCATAGACACAGATAGTTCTTTATGGCTACATGATAAGAAATATGTAAGAAATAAGTGGTTTTAATTCAAACTTTAATTCAAAGTTTATTGACATTTTAAAATTTAAACCTAAGTAGAAATCCCGACATAATATTAAATAGGTCACGTTTGGCAAGAAGATAATGTTTCATGACATACTAAGAACGAGTTGTGAATAAAATAAACAGTCCTGAATACACTTTACTTCCGTCATGCATCAAGCTACAAAGTGGTCAGCGTCTACCATCACAGCTGCTCCACTAACAGACTAGGTTTCAAAAACCATCTTACTCAAATTACCGGAATATACTCGTATTTGAAATTTTTATACTACGAATCTAAAGTTTCAATTCAAACTATTCCACATAAGATAAAAAACTTAAAATCTAAGCACATAAAATAATTATCAAACACTTATCACTAAAAATCTTTTTCATTTATATATTCAGAAGCAACTTTCATACAACAATTTTTAAAGTGTCTGATGGTTTGAAAGTAAAGTGGAAATCAAGTTGTAGACACTGAATTAAGTAATGTTTGAGAAAGTACACAGATTACTATTCTTGGCTGTTTAACAAATCATAAGAGAGTAGAATGTACTTTGCCTAAGTGATGATATACATAGTCACTGAAATATTTATTTGTCATAGTTAGTACTTAACAAAAGCCTTGATCTAAAGACTTTAAACAACATTTTTTCACATTGTCGTGTACAGATTATCAAGTAAAATATTCAATTATTGATAATACTCTTTAGTTATACAATTAAAATTTATTTTATTTTCTTTATTTACGCATAAGCTTATAATACGCATAAAGCGTATAATCTGTCCTGATTACATAAATATATTATAACATACAGCCTATCATGTTATGACGGTTTTATTACTAGAATAACTAATAAAAGTCTATAATAAAAGCATATTTTAAAGAAATATATGAAATTCTATAGGGTGATACATTCATACACTAAATGAGTACATTATTTCATTGCTCTCTTTTAACCATAATTTGTTGTTGTACATCTATAGTTTCTTCATTATTTTTGTAACTAAATATATTAATTTGACGATAACTTATTATCTTTGTATTTTAAAACTTGTTTATGCCTGTGTAATTCCAAGATTTTTACAGAATAATATGAATATACATTTAATTGCGATATAAGAAACGGATCATTTTCATTCTTGTAAGAAAAAATACATTAAATAAATATAGATAAATTGGAATACGTTTTTAATAACAAAGTTACTACTATAAGACAACGACTGATATTATTTTATAAGACATGTTATTTAGTTAACTAAACTACAAGTTAAAAATAATACATTGAACAGTGTTCATGGACGATCCTGTTAGCTTAAAGGTAAATGAGGGTGGGGGGATTGTACTAGTTCTGTACAGATATTTATTCATATATTGTAAGTATCGTTGGTGTTTTAAATATAAATGTGTATTAAGAAAGTATTAGTTGAAGTTCTTACAATGCTGTTAAAACATATTTAGAAAGGAGAAAGAAAAACGTGTTGGTAAATTATCAATTGTAAATTTAGTGATTTATTAGGAGAACAAATGAAATATAAAAAATGATAAAGTGAAGTTATTAATTGTTTGATGGAAGATTTGTGCGTTTATAATACGAAATAGTATTAATTAGAAGTACCATAATGATAAATAACTCGTCAGCACAAAAAGTATATATATATATATATATATATATATATATATATATATATATATATATATATATATATATATATATATATATTAGATATTTAACAAACCTATCCTGTAAAAATAATAAAAAGCAACAATTTTAAGTAAAACTTTACAAAAAGCAGCAAAATTTAAAATTAACAGGAGTACTTAATACATATATCCAAAGATAATTAAAAGCAATGCTATTAGAGTATATCTAATGGACTCTCTGGACCAGCGATATGTCCAAGTGTCAGTTTGAATAACTCTTATCCAACTGTTAACTTTCCTAATATCCTGATATACCTTGTTTGTGTTTCTTATTATTATAACTGGTTGAAGTGTTATACGGACTAGTTTTAATAACTTTTTATGTTTTATAAGTAAGGAAAAGTATGGAAAGTGCTTGTCCATAACTAGTATAGTATAGTATAGTATAGTATTGCATAATTAGCATTTATACACACTAATTGTTACTGTGGTCTACTGGAGGTAAATCACTTTTAGAAACGTTCAACTTCAGGATTGTTTAAGTGGAGTTACAAGTATGAAATAAAATAAAGTTCTGAAACTTTATACAAATTATGTTTGGCAAATTGATACATTCGTTTTGATAGAATACTGTTCATAGAAATATTTACTTCGCTATGAAATACGTCAATTACTTAAAAACTAATATTAGAGGTTTATATTACCTTATATTCCGTCAAGTGGTCCAAGACGTCGTCAGGTGGCGACCGGTTTCGACTAACTCATGTAGTCATTTTCAAGCCGAAAATACATAAAATAATTTCACACTTATGAAAATATTCATCATAAGTCTTGAAAAATACATTTTCTTTAATCAAGCTGCATAAAAATAATAAAAAAATATATTTTTATGCAGATTTATTAAAGAAAATGTATTTTTAAAGGCCTATGATGACTTAACAAGAGTGAATATTTTATGTATTTTCGGCTTGAAATTGATTACATGAAGTAGTAGAAACCGGTCGCCATCTGACGACGTGTTGGGCCACTTGACCGAATTTAAGGTAATATAAACCTCTAATATAATTAGACAATGGTCTGGAGGCAATATATCATGAAATTATAATTTATTATCATTTTATTATGATTAATGAGGTTTAAACGTATAAGGTAATTTAAATTAATATTATTACTAAGCTTTATTTGGCATACTAACATTCATTTATATATCATATATTAATAATTATGTGCAAATTGATTTGTTTTAAACATTAATACTTTTGCTCAGTTGTTTTGATTAGAATCTCCTTAAATTGGAAACAAATTTAAAGCAAGGTATTGATATTTTTTTATATATTGAATGTTTTATTGTTATGAATTTTTAATGCCACATGTATTAGAAAAAGGCGCATGGAAAACATTTGTGAGGATTATACAGGTATACGATTGATGTATTCTTTAGGGAAGATCATCAGTTATGTAACATAAATAGGGGTTGGTAGAAAAATGCCACACTTGACGTTGGATACACAATGAGTGCTGGACCATCGATTTCACGGACTACTATAGAAAAATAAAGGATCAACAATCAATTGTCCAGGCGTATTTACTGTCTGTTATTTATATTACATTTTATTTCATATTATATAGTTTAACTAAATTATTCTTTAAATAATATAAATAATAGGCTGACCTCTTTAATGCAAGTCACTCGTAAAAATTAATAATTTATGGAGTTTGACAGAAAACATTCTAAACAATATACTATTCTAAATAATTTTTTAAGAACAAGAATATTATGGTTATAACATATATACAAAAATAATATTTTAAATATATCTGAATACTGTGTGATAAAAAATTACAATATTTTTAATCGAACCATTCAATTACATTAGAAGAATACTTCCTTTGATTGTTTGAGTTCTACAGACAAAGTTTGAAAGGAGTCTGTTCTCAAACAAGCAAACATTCCACCCATGTACTTAGTAACAGTAAGGCAGAGCGGTGTTTTATTCAAACTCTAGCCTCAGATATATTTGGTTTGTTCAATATTGCCAATAAGTTCCGTACAAAGTTAGCTCTATATTAGGTTTAAGTAGGCCTACTGTATAATTAGGTTATAATATACCTTAGGTTATCTTAATACCGATACGGCGTCCGCTCATTGGTTGTCATCAACGTAGACACTACTAGAGAAGTCTGGAGTGTCCGTGTTGAATGGTAGTCAAGGTTCGGATGTTGTGTAGGGGAGAGAACTGAGTGTCAGACTTGTGAGTTAGCTGAAAATCAGACCAACACTACGTGGTTAGGATTCCACGTAAAAGCTGTAGGTCCCATAGTTGCCCTGGCTATTAGGCTATTAATAAATAGTCCTTTCTGAGCTAAGCCGAACTTAGATAGTAACAATGACTACACTCGTTCATCTACGCTCATCACACTCATTCACTCCTCATATTCGCCCATATCTCTACGATCGGCGTCTTAGAGATGAATAATGAATAATAATGAATAACAGGGAGGGATTTGGATTGTAATTTTTCTTTGAGTCGAGCTATTTTTTTCTCTCTCATGAAGTAATTTATAAAGTTAGTAAGTCTTTTACCTTTTTCAACCAATTACAAAACTAGGCTAAGGTCACTCTTTGCATAGTTATTATCTTTGCGTTGGGAGAAACGCTTACATCTACATCTATAGTTTTTGAAACGTACAATTCCTTAAGTTTTTAACACGTTTTATAAACGTTTATATTCACTTGTGTTCCACTAACAATAGATAATGTATTCCAGTAATGGCGTGAATGTCAGAAGTTCTAAAGTGTGTTGTTATTGGCTAATGTGGCAATCTGTTAGAGAAGACGTATTGCCTGCAAAGTGTGTGTCTGACAAGCCTAATGGTGTGTCTGGTTATACGGTCATGTGAGGTGTCTAACTTGAAATTGATGTATACAAATTATATCCTACTTAAGATATTTATTGAATATGATTAAAATTATTTAATTATTGCAATGGCAATTAAATATATCTCTTTATATTTTTATTGGGCCTCCGATCATTTTTTATATTTAGAGATTCAGTGAATTTGGAACTTTAATTCACTAAGAATAAGTAATAAGTTCCATGAGAATGGAACGCTCGACCCAGTTACTAACATTTGTCAGCTGGACTCCACTAGATGATGTTACCGGTAATACTATCTGCCTGTAAAGTTTTGTAAGATTCTTTCAACCTTCCTTCGATGGCACCATGTCACTTCTGCCTCATCTACTTGAGTTCTCTCAAAGTTCTAAAACTTGAGACCCATCCCCCCCCCAAAGCTGGAAAGCGTGCCAACTGGGGGATGGCTCAAAACCAGTCGAGCGATGGGATCACGGGTGGCAGTTGGAGGGTCAAAATAAAACTTGGCAGCTGAGCAAAACTAGTTTTTATTCCAAGTAAACAAAAAAGATATTAATCCGACTTGGCAGAAGGCCACAATATAAATTCTCACTTAAATAAATAACAACAAACACTAAAATTAACAAGCTACTACACATTAATAACAAACGCTATAAATACCACAAACTCTACAAATACCAAAATTTAACAATTAACAAACGGTATGGCCTATCTGCGGCCTAGCCAGAGACACCCAAAACATAAGACAATTTATTAACAATTCAAAGTGAACAAATTTAAGAAAATTTTGACTACACCCAAATAAACCCCGGCAATTCAGCCCACATTCCTTGATTCCACCGGGCCAGGGAGTAAGCCGGAATCCCTGGGCAGCTCCGAATTAGAAGTTGCGTAAAAGTACAATAATCCCCTTTTGGTGAGTTTAAAAATTAAACAATTAAAAAGAAAATCTAACACGGTACCGTTCTATTATCCCCTGACATCAATAATACCAAACACGAAATAAATAAATAAATAACTAAATCACTAGGCCTAAAGCATAAAAATAAATAACAACACAATTTAACAATAGGGACCTAACAAATATAAACTCTAAAATATCTAACAACAAAATAAACTAATTAAACTAAATAACAAGAAATATAAATATAAATAAATATTAATATCCAAAAGTTCCTTTTGTTTGTATTTTAAGTTTTTTTTTCCTTTAAATAAAAAAAATACATATATAGGTCCCCATGGCTGTGTTGCACGAATCACTGTCCACTTTTTTCTTGGGTTATTTTCCTTATATAAATATTTAAACAGCAAAACCCCCAGCTCAGCCGCCGGGAAAAACAACATGGAATACACTGACCTGAGGACAGAAGACTTATACCACAAAGTTGTAGAGCGGGTAGCGGGCGACTCCAGGCTCCCACATGGTCCTCAGGCCAGGCTAGCAGTGCAGAATGGTCGGCAATCCCCGGACGGCAGGCTGAGGGTGAAACGTCCTACTCAAGGACCCTGGACTGTAAGGCAAC
>JAQJVL010007673.1:0-22794 GCA_035578905.1 Stictocephala bisonia
TTGCTTTTTAAAAATTATTGTCTTTGAAGGATATAATTATTTTTCACAACCGTTTCAAAATCTTATTTCAACAATAACTTATTTTCTGTTAAAGATATCTTAATGTGCAAGGTCGTATTAAAAGGTAAAATTATACTCAACAAACAAAATTATGACGAATTTTTTTCAATTAAATTAAAACTTTTTGATATATTTGAGGTTAAATCATAGCATTTTAGAGTAAAAAACATGAACAATTAAATTCTAACACTCATATTTGTATAGGCACATCAAAATAATTTTTTTTCAAAAGTAAACTGTTGGGCAAGCCAATCCCTAAAAGTTCAGTTTGTACAACATTTCTTCAAAAATCAACCAATTTTTCGCTATGAGTCAAAATAAAAAATTAGTTTTTGAAAAACACAAATTTTACCAATTTTCAAAGTGCCGCCATGTACAATTTTTGCCCGATTGTATATAAGAACAAATCGGGCAAAAATTGTTGAGCATGTGTTTAGACACATAATATGACTTTAGACTATTGTATTTATCTTTTCTAAGACCACATTCCAATTGGCAACACGTTTTTAGCTATAAAATGTCAATAGAGTGGCTAAATAGCCAATAAATATCGGGCTGTAATTTTTTTTAGTTTTGTGTGATAAGAACTTTATTACTTACTTTTTTTATAATTTTATCCCTCTCAAATTTTATCTAAAATATTGTGTTATATGAGTCACCATCTGCTATATATTCACATCGAAACAACCCATTATTTTTATTTATTGATAAAAACACCATCTTTTAATCTAGCCTTTGACTAATCATGAAAAATAAAATATTCTGAAAGGTAAATTTATTAGCTTTAAATTAAGTCCTCTTATACATTTGTACATAAGTCAGACACTTATTGCGCTATTTCAGAAAAACTCATGAAAAACATGAAATTTTGGGGAAAAAAAATTAAAATATTGAATGCTCTCTAGCTCAGCAGGAGTGCGTTTATTGAAAAGTTGTTAATAGCATTTTCTTTATAAAATGAGTTAATTAACATTGTATGTGTTACTTTTTAATTATTTGTCCCTTCATATAAAGGCGTCCCCCCTCCACCCCAACTACGAAATAGGCAGACAAAGTGGTGTATTTCAAGGAACTACATCTCCCTTGATATAATATAACTAATTTCAACGGAGATGTAGTTATATTATATCTATTTAGTCGTTACTCTTTTCCCTAGTTTACTGTACTAATACAGTAGTAAACAAATATACATACAAGGTATAAAAAAATATAGAAACATTTTTCCCAATTTTTGTATGACTTCACTTGTAAAAGTGAAATCTTTTACATCATCAAGGTTACAAAGAACACACTTTTTTATGCCATTAGCAGCATTTTATATTTTCAGGGGATGGCCCATAAGGAGTTGAACGAAAATCTTCAATGTAAGCTTAGGTCGAGTTTGGTAATAAATTAAGGGTCTATTTAAGAGATATTAAATGCTGCAAATTGGACTTCAAAAGGTTTATCCTTTTCAGAGTAGCGGCCATTTCAATTTCCAAATAACTAATTTGAACAGTATTATTTCTCCGCTTTTTAACAGTTTCATGTAAATTATTCTGATCAAAAATTATACTTTATGGAACACAATTATTTAAAAAAATTAAATTATCAAATTATATAAGAAAAAATAACGTTGTGAATGTGTTTCCATCCTGTAGTATAAACGCTCCACCCTGCATATACAGTAGACGCTCTCTTAACCGGCTTTAGATCTACCAGCCGCTGCTTTAACCGGCCGATAATTAGAAACGATGAGTCACCAACTGGTCGTCTCACACTCGACTGTTTTGGGTTTGTTTACTTCGATCTAGTCAGTTGAGTGGGGTGACCTATACATTGTACAGTATTGGGTGATGTGAATAAAAAGTAGAAAATTCTTTTTCGAAGAATATTCTTCATTTCGAGTGAATAAAAACGAAGTAAATTCTACGGGGTAGAAAATACTTCTTTTCATCCGGATGGGGTAGAATTTTCTCCGATTTCGTGTGAATGAAAGGTAGAATTTTCTACTCATCTGTAGAATATTCTTCATTTTTATGGAGTGTGGTTTAGGCCAGACTTCACTTCCATGTGACTGGGCAACATGGCGATGTTCATGCAAGTTCGTGAGCAGAAAGGTATATCGCGAGCGGCGGAAGGTCAGTGGCTATTACGATTTGCAGATCTAAGTATTGATTTTTTTTAACTAATGAATTTTTAATTGATAGTGATGAGACACGTCGTTGAGCTATTCCACCCAGAACCAAAATAGAAATGTTTGGTTATTACAGTAGACTGATTATTAAAGTACAGCTTAGCTTGTTTGTGCTAGTATTGATTTTTGATATTTCGTTGTAATAGAATTTTCAGATTTTCAGAACTATACTAATAACAATGTTTTGTATAACAATGTTGTTTGTGAAAGTAAGTTTTGTTTTTAATTGGCCCTATACATAGTCCACGAAACGCTAATTATCACCGGATACAGATAAACATATTGTACATAACATACATAGACCACACACACCAGACATATATACGCTCACCTACACGGTTCCCTCTCACACGCATATACACCACACAAACCTAACGTATAGTTTTTTTTATTTTGGTACGGATTAGGTTAGAGGTTTTAATTTATTGAAAACATCTCATATTAAAAAAGTTTGTCTCTGCTTGTAGCTGGAGCTGTTGATTGCTTTTTTAAATTTGCCAACAAAATCTTCTCTTTTTCTATTTAGATCTGTTGGCATTGCATTTGCTGCAATAACACAGCTCGCTGGATTTGAGTAGTAGACATCCTTTGTTTCCACTGATAAGCGAGCTGTATTTTCTTATTTCCGTCCATACAGCAGTGGAGAATTGGAATATGGCAACCAAGAAAGTCATAAACCGAGCTGAATAATACGCTGCGAAATGGAGCATAATACACTCACACCGGAAACAGCTGGAAGCATCAAATACTCTCTAACCCAGATTTATTTGTGATTGGTCTATTTCCACTACATTATTTTCCAGACTAAATTATCAATTTAAATCTTTCTATTTTACTTTCTCACTGCATAACTTAAAAACAACCCTATCTTATGCATAATATTTGACGATCAGCCACTCACTCTCCCACGCATACTTGTACAGTGGTATTGACCCAACCGCCCACCCACCCACCCATACACGAACAGTGGTATAGATAGCACTGTACATAGCATACAAGTAATAGTATACTAGTGTGGGTGGGAGGGTGGGTCAGTAATAGTATACCTGTTTGGGTGTGAGGGTGGGTCAGTAATAGTATACGTGTTTGGGTGTGAGGGTGGGTCAGTAATAGTATACCTGTTTGGGTGTGAGGGTGGGTCAGTAATAGTATACGTGTTTGGGTGGCAGGGTGGGTGTGTACTTACACATACACACGTGGTGGTATGTGTAAGTACGTGGTGGTATGTGTAAGCATGTGGTGGTATGTGTAAGCACATGGTGGTATGTGTAAATACGTAGTGGTATGTGTAAGTACGAGGTGGTATGTGTAAGTACGTGGTGGCATGTGTTAGCACGTGGTGGTATGTGTAAGCACGTGGTGGTATGTGTAAATACGTGGTGGTATGTTTAAGTATGTGGTGGTATGTGTAAGTACGTGGTGGCATGTGTAAGCACGTAGTGGTATGTGTAAGTACGTGGTGGTATGTGTAAATACGTGGTGGTATGTGTAAGCTCGTGGTGGTATGTGTAAGCACGTGGTGGTATGTGTAAGTACGTGGTGATATGTGTAAGTACGTGGTAGCATGTGTAAGCACGTGGTGGTATGTGTAAGTACGTGGTGGTATGTGTAAATACGTGGTGGTATGTGTAAGCTCGTGGTGGTTGTGTAAGCACGTGGTGGTATGGTATGTATATATGGTACAGTAGCCGCTTACTTCCTTTTCTTAAAGCTGTTTTTGGCTTAATTGAGGATGTTTGTGCGTTTGGCGCCATTTCTGTTATAGAATGTCGTACTTCGTCTACTTCCACGTGGCCTATGTCTCTTGAAGAGTTAGAGTTTTCATTTCAATATACATTAACACATCCTGAGACCTTCGTAAACACTGGATTTTCTTTGTGATGGAATAGTGCCAGAAAGTCTTTTTCCCAATCAGTAAACTTGATTTTTTTTTTACCAGTCGTATTTTTATCGGCCTTTTTCTTAATTTTTTCTTCATATTATTAAACATTTTCAACAGTTATGCCGGATTGATAGTTTTTCCTACAGTTTGCGAACACTCCTCAGCCTTTTTCTTTGGTGCAACTACACTGGGAATTTTTTACTTATCAATCACTATTGGGTTTTCTCCTAAAAGACGCACGAACAGTGCCCGATTCACAACATTCTTATCGAACTCTGAATCAGCAGCTTCGTCACTGGAGGACATCGCAGGTGTTCAGCACGTACATGCATTTACGCAAAGCCAAAGATAATGGTGCAGCGAACGCAGACAGGGACAGGACAAACGGATGACGGCGGGGTGAGTGAGCGAGCGAGTGTGTGCTGAGGGGATAGAGCCTGTCTCGACAGGCAAAGTCCAGGGAAGAACTTTCCAGTATAGTAAATTCTCTACATTTCCAGACCGGCCGAAGTATTTTCTACCAAGTAGTAGTATTTTATTATTCACTTCGTTTAGAGAAAATGCTAATACTTTGTAGTATTTTCTTCGAAAATGTTCTACTTTTTCACATCACCCATTATATATTGTACATAATATTTATTCACAGAAGCAGTATTACCTGTACAACACTGAAATTTTTACTGTACAATATCCTTAAAATTTTTAAATACGAGGTACGTCCAGAAAGTAAGTTCCGTTTGGTAATAAAAATAATTTGTCTACAGATACAGAAAAAATATTTATTGCACTAAGATCTACAACTCTTAAACTACTTTTCTACATAACTGCCGAAATTTTGCAGGCATTTGTCATAGCGTGGCACAAGTTTTTCTATGCTTTCTTCATAGAAGGTTGCCGCATGTGTCTTCAACCATTTGGAAACATTTTCTTTCAGCTCTTCGTCATCGTTAAAGTGTTGACCGCCAAGGAAAGACTTCAGATGTAAGAACAGATGAAAGTCGCTAGGAGCGAGGTCAGGGCTGTACGAAGGATGGTCAAACACGTCCCAGCCAAATCCCTGATCTTCTCATCATTCGTGTGAACCAGTTCTTCTGTAATCAAAGATGGACGCCCACTTCGTTCTTCATCATGCACTTCATTACGTCCTTCATTAAACTGTCGGACCCATCTTCTCACCATTGAATCACTCATCGCATTTTGTCCGTAAACCTCGCAAATTTGCCGATAAATGTCAATCGGTTTCACTTTCTTAGCATTCAGAAAACGAATCACAGATCTGATTTCACAAGCGGCGGGATTTTCGATCAACACCGACATTTTAAACAAGCACAACAAAGCGTACGAGACTGACAGTGATCTCAAAATGGCGCACGTTTCTTCTCCTTGATACAGAGCGTCTGCCGCGCATGCGCGGAACTGCGATCGCAGCGCTGCAGCGGATATAAATGGAAACGGAACTTACTTTCTGGACATACCTCGTATGTAGTACAGTAGTACACAACACACAATACAAAATAGTAATACACACTTAAAATAACTACAATATTAGTCCTAACATTTTTTAATTAGAGTAATGTACAGTGAAAACCCTATTGTCCGTCACCCTATTTTCCGCCAGGTTCTGTTATCCGTCAGTGTCTTGGGTTCATCGCACCACGATATGACAGTTGCCGTATAACTCATCTGTATAGAAGACGACAATTCCCCCTCCAGCCGTCTAGCCCACATAAGCCTAGTTCCAACGGCCTGCCATCCGTAAGGCCTCATCTGCCGTCTAACAGATAAAAGGTTGTTGAAACAGCTCGCTTGAGTACATCTGACGTATGGAAGGGCCGTCCGGGGCTGCCTGAACTAGTCTTGTACAACATGGGGAAGGAGGTGGCACTACAAAGGCATGTTGTTGAAGATAAAGTTTTAAGCTTCGATGCCTACACAGGTCACGGGCTGTTCCGTTGAAACGGTCCTGTCTGATGTTACACAGACGAGTCGCGGCAACACACTACCCGTGTACTGACATCGGCCTGTGTTGCGAAAACACAAGCCGTGGGAACTAGGCTTTAATATGTTACGCTGGACTGCAGTTTAATGTTAATAACGTTGATAATTAATTTTTATGCTTATTACATAATGTACAAGCTTATGTTTTACATTAAAACTAGGTCTACTGTAATAAAAGGGTAGTTGTGACCTGCAGTATATACATTCTGAAATGTCTATTTCATTCTCATTTTGTTAATCAATATGTCTTATACAACATTTAAATTTAACTTTCATAAGCACTAATCATAAGTTTCCAGCGATATAAGTGTGTTTGGGTGAATTCTCTATAATCTGTCTACTCTCCAATCCGTCACGGCCGCGGTCCCAACACCTGACGGAAAGTAGGGTTTCTACTGTATCTCTAAGAACGTAGCCTCCAAACTTTACTTTATTTAAGGTAACGGTACTGTACCATTATCCATAGTTTCACGAGCATTATCACAGTAACCCTCCGTGATATAACTTTCGTGAAGTGGTTTCTGTAATTTCCACATACTGTGGATTAGCCAGCCAAACAGCTATCCGGTCGGGGGTTCGCTCCTGTAGTGGCCGGTTAAGAGAGCATCTACTGTATAGTTTATGGTAGTAGGAACTTAATACATATATTAATTCTTTGCACACGGTAAACAAATATATACCCCGCATCTACTTTGCCTCAAACGCGGTAAACAAAGATATCCAAAATTAAATATTTCTGCGATATTATAAATAATAGTTCCTAAAACTTCCGCTACAGTGTAGCATCAACTTAGACATGTCTTTGGCCAACTCCCTCAGCCTATCAAAAACATAAATCATTAATGAATGAAAAGGGGCGGAGCAGCCAATTAAAGCGTGCATGGACGAGGCTCCGACTCCTGCCTTTGCACACGCTTAAAACAAAAATATCCTCCTTCTGTCGCTCCACCCAAGCAAATTGTTTTCAACACTTATTGTTCTTTTTGTCTGTTTTCTAGTTTTCAATTATTTTGTTGTAGTTATTATTGTATCATAAATGAAAGATACTGTTAAAAGTTTCAACTAAAATGTTGACAATTTTCTTATATATATGTACTTTTCATTATAGTTGAACATCTACAATAAAATAGCATTAAAAGTTGTAATTGTTACTTTAAATATAAATTACTATATATTTTTATGTACCTTTACGTTTCTAAAACTTAAAAAAATTAACTTCACATTTCATTAAAATTATTTTTTTTACATAATTACGTGTTACTTTAAAATAGGGTAAAATAATATCTGCGTGCGAAGGGTTAAGTAAAGTTAGTTGTATTTTTTGGGGTCCCAATCTAATAAAAAGAATGTAAATAACAGCAATAAAAAATAGATAAAATAAAACTCAATTTTCTTCCAATTCCAGGTCTAACCAATATAAATATACATATTTACAGCTTTAAAAATAGCAATTATGTTTTTTGGTAGCTGCCATAGCTGAAAGATCGCAAAATCATAATAGTCCAGCTACTAGATTTGTTGCTCAGAAGGATGGTCTGCCACAAGAGTCTGTACTTGCTCCAAATTTATTGAACATGTATACTGCTGACATCCCAATCACTAAGACTAGAAAATTTATATATGCAGATGATATTGCTTTAGCTTACCAACAAAAGAACTTCACAGCTACTGAAGTGGCTTTCCAGCCCTCGAAGAATATTTTAGAACCTGGAAGCTAAATCTTAACCAATCAAAAACCGAAGTAGCCTACTTCCACTTAAGTAACAGACTGGCTAATCAAAAACTAAACATCTTTCTAAATGGTGTAAAACTCCATTATAAAGATCATTCACAGTACCTGGGAGTAATGTTAGATCAATCGCTGACATATAAAAGCCATCTTCAAAAAACAGAAGCTAAAACCAAAACCAGGGCAAATGTATGACATCATATTTCCGGAACAACCTGGTGAGCCAATGCACATGTCCTGTGTACAACTGCTTTGTCACTGGTCTATTCAGCTGCTGAATATAGTGCCCCCGTATGGCTAAATAGTGTTCACACTAAAGCGATTGATGTCCAACACTAATAGGGTTATGAGAGCTATTAGTGGCACTCTCATGTCAACTCCACTTTCTTTGCTCCTGGTGCTATGCAATATAGCTCCTCCAAAGGTAAGACGTCAGGAGGCACTACTTAAAGAATTCAATAAGACCTTGCATGCCCCTGCACCTCCCCATTACACAGGATCTCCCACGGCAGAACGGTCACTTAAAATCTCAAAACCCACCTCTACATATTGCTTTCCAGTTGAGCAGATCATTTTTCTCACCCAAATACTAGCTGGGCCATATCGTGGAACAGGTTTGGTGAGTGAAACAAGTTCCTTATTAACAATCTGTCAAAGGGAGTGGACACTGTTGAATCGATTCTGAACTGGCGTTGGCAGATGCAATTACTAGAAGTATAAACGGGAATTGAAACTAGATCAGTCATGTGATTGTAGAGAGTCTATCCAAGCAATGGATCACATAGTTACAGAGTGCCTCATGTGCTCTTTTACAGAGGGATTAGACAGCATAAACACAATCAGTGAGGCAGGTCTTAAATAGCTCGATGGATTGGACTTAGCATTGTGACAGGAGATCACCACATTTTTATTCAATTAATATGCCATCATGACTTTTGGATCTTTATCCAAATATACATGACAATTCTTTTAAATTAAAAAATGGTAGCTGACAACAAACCTTACAATATATTCAATTCAAAATGTTTTTTAAATTGTTTTTACAAATATTTTAATTCAACCATGTGTAAGATTACACACATGGTTGACCAATACAAACAAATAAACTTAAATTTCTTGATAATATTATGTCTTTAAATTGGCAACCAAACTTTTTTTAATCTCACTATTCATAACAACACATTCGATGAACGGAAAAATAATGACACATTTAAAATTACAAATAACTTAAAGTAAATTGAAATATTTCATAAATAAAAGCAATATATATATACAAACAAACAATTAAACACCCATATGCCTATGTACACATCAATATAACGTGTATCAATACGGGTATATAACCATTCACCCATAACATAAACATAAACTCAATATACCTAAACAATTACATTATTTTGTATTAACTTTTTCACTTTAAATTGATATAAACTAGTACTATTATTATGAAATATCGCAAGTGGCTGGTGTTGGCATTGAACACCTCAACCACCTTACTACAGCACTGCATTCGGCTTGTGGAGCTCTTATCATATCTACACATAAATGTCTACTATGTCTATTAAATATAAAATTGTTGAAGAGCTGCCTATACCTATGCTGATACGTCAGCAGGACATACAAGTAAAGTTGTCTTATACGCATCTCATTCACTAGGGGAAACAGATTGATCGACGAGTCATATACACAAAAACTGTCTTTTTAATACAGTAGAAACCCTATTTTCTGCCAGGGGTCGGGACCACGGTCGTAATGGATTGGAGAACAGACGGATTATAGAGAATTCACCTAAACACACTTATATCACTGGAAACTTATTATTAGTGCTTATGCACGTTAAATTTAAATGCTGTATAGTACATATTGATTAACTAAATGAGAATGAAAAGGTTAGAAAAAAGACATGTTTCAGAATGTATATACTGCAGGTCACAACTACCCCCTTTTATTACAGTAGGCCTCGTTTTAATGTAAAACATAAGCTTGTACATTATGTAATGAGCACAAAAATTATCAACATTATTAAAATTAAATTGCAATCCAGTATAAAATATTAAAGCCCAGTTCCCACGGCTATTGTTTTCGCAGACATCAGGCGGCTCATCTTTCGCAGACGGCTGGTGTGTCACCGCGACTCGCCTGTGTATGATCAGACAGGACCGTTCCAACGGCCACTGACCTGTGTAGGCGTTGCGGCTTAAAACTTCATCTATGACCAGAGGCCTTTGTAGTACCGCCTCTCTCCCCATGTTGTACGAGACCTGTTCAGGCAGCCTCGGACGGCCCTGAACATACAAATACAGCCCACCCCTACACGTACTCTGGGATTGACCCACCCAGCCACCCATACACGTATATTGGGATTCACCCACCCGCCCATCCATACACGTACATTGGGATTGACCTGCCTGCCCACCCCTACATGAACATTGGGATTGACCCGCCCGCCCACTAATACACGTACATTGGGATTGAACGAACCACACAATAGCAAGCAGTTCAGCTGGTCTGCTGTTTATATTCGTTCTTTGCGTTGTTGCTTACATTTCACTAGTTTGAGTTTTGTGAGATTACTTTATTTTGTTCATGATAAAAGTAGTTTTGAATTGTTTCAGTGATAGTACAGTGTAAATATTGAAGTGTAATACATGGTTATGAGTTATCATTTTCAACTTTTCTTTAGTTAACTAAGTGAGGCATATTCTAAGAACTAAAACTTGGTATTTTGAAGATAATAAAGAATATGATTTACAGGCTTATATTTCAAACTGACAAAATTGGCATCATTTTATTTAAAAAAATAAATATAAATTGATTTAAACCTTATAAATAGCTAATAGAAATCATTGAGTAATTAATTCTCTGAAAAGAAAATAAAAACCTACACAGTAAGGGGCTGTCAATATAAAATAAACACGTTTAAGGGTTAATGTTAACAAAATATCAGTACACTTACAGTGAAGTCAGTTTTGTAGTCTTTATCCCCAACATGAAGTCTTCCTCCAATGACAATATCCTTGAAGAGTGGTGACTGGACCATCAATTTGACCACATGCACTGCTGCTGAGAATGTCGACTTATCCTCATAAGAGCCTCTTAGTGTGACGTTGTGCCCACTAAACCAGACAGCTGCAATATCAACCTATGAAAATGGACGTAGTTATACTCATGTAATGCTTATGTCTTACCAATAGAAAATATAGTGTTATAGCCATTTTATTCGGGGGAAATATACTTAATTTTACTGGACAAAAGCATATAATGAAATCGTAAACTAAAAGGAACATATATACGAGGTTCAAATTCAAAATCATCTTTATTGACATAACGCACAAATCCATACAGCCAATAGTGTCAGTTACAGCTAAGTATAAAACTAAATATTAGACCAAACTATTGAATCATAAATATATGCAATCCTTTTGATACAAAATTATATAGTTTTAGTAAAGTAATTAAAATTAAAACGTTTAAAATGTAAGGTTTTAAAGGAGCTGCTTAGGATACTCTGTTTATTACATAGTTATTGAGGCTGTTTCTTTATAGATCATCCAGTGAATATAAGGCTTGTTCTGTAAGGAATTCTTTTAATTTTAATTTTACATTGCTTTCAATATTTGGAATTTTACTTGCATTTTTTTTTTTTTAAGGAGAGGCCGACCTCCTTCTTAATCTTACTCTCCCCATTCGTCATAAACTGTTGATCTGTGCGAGGAACTTATTCAGACAAAGTAAGGGGGCGAACCGGTTAAGTACAAGGTGAATATTACTGATAAAAATGTCCAGTCTATGCCGGATTCGAACCAGCGCTATCTCTAACCCAAGCTCAAAGTCCTGACGCCTTGGACCGCTCGGCCACCGGCTTGCCCAGATATTTAAATATTTAGCCCCTGTTTTTTTTTTTTTTTTTTTTTATTGAATTATATGATAAGGGATTGAGATTTGATTTTTTTATCTAGTATCATGTGAATGGACATTACTTTGAAATTTAAATTCTTCCATTTGTGTTCTCACATAATACATGCACTCAAAGATGTATAAGCCAAATACTATAATAATGTTCAGTTTTTTGTTTTAATATTCTTTTACAGGTTCTGTTATTTCAAGTTTTAAAATAGTTCTGTTGGCCTTTTTTTGAAGGCCTAAAATTTTATTTAAATTATTCTTTGATGTTGCTCCATAGACGCAGATAGCATAGACTATATGTGAGTGAATATGAGCAAAGGTTTGGCTAGAAAGAAACCGGATTAGTATTGCCGTAGCCACAGAACAAATGCAATAAGGCTGAATATCGTATGGCTGGTCACGTGACTCCCCCTCCATCTGCTGCTTGAGTTTCGTCTCTCTCCCGCACTCATTTCGCCTGTAGCGTCTCTTATAAGCATATAACCTTTTGTTTCTGCGTCAGAAAAATGTTGATTGCCTAGAAAGAAAAGTGTGTAAACACTAAATTTCTTTACAAACTTAGAAGATCTGCAAGTGAAACTCCCTGATTCTCCACAGCAAAAAAGCATGAATGATAAAATCAAAATTCAAAGCCATGATGATTGTGTTTTTTTATA
The DNA here is from genome assembly GCA_035578905.1 of Stictocephala bisonia. NCBI lineage: Eukaryota > Metazoa > Arthropoda > Insecta > Hemiptera > Membracidae > Stictocephala > Stictocephala bisonia. Next base: position 12,408 of record JAQJVL010007673.1, read on the forward strand.
TCAAAGGCATTGTGCACAATGATTGGGTTCCAGAGGGACAAACAGTCAACCAAAATTACTAATTTTTTTATAGATGGGGATTGAAACTACGAGGCGTGTTTTTAAAGTAAGTACCATTTTGGAATCCCGCCTCTGTAGCGCTGCAGTCGGCGTCCAGCGCATGCGTGCTAGATACTACTATCTTTTGGCAACCCACAGCCGCCGTTACGGATCTAATTGACTGTATTTAAGGTCACTTATGACTGTTTAAAATTCCTCCTCTGATTAAAAATGCTGCCAACTGTAAAGTACATGTTGTGATACGTTTTTCGTCACGATAAAGGCATGAAAGCAGCTGACATTCATCGAGAGATCTATGATGTTTATTGAGAAAAGAGAATGAGCAATGGGATGATATGAAAATGGGTGAGAGCTTTTAAGGTTGTGCGAATATGCATGAATGAACGAAGTCGGAAACCTTCACTCATTACTGATGACTTGGTGCAAAAAGTTGATGAAAAAAGTCAGAGAAAACAAAAAAAACAGATGCTTTACAAATGCATCATTATGTAGTGTGTCTTCAAGTGTCAAGAAGTGTGATTATTGAAATTGTGACAGACCCTTTGTAGTACAGAACGTTATGTTTACGGTAGGTTACCAAAATGCTGACGGAGAATCACAAAAACAAACGTTTGATGAGAATTACACAAAAAATGTTTAACCAGTTTTCTCACATTCCTAGACCATTAGAATCAAGATGGTTATGATCTTTAAAACCAAATTTATTTTCACTCTGACAGACTCACGATGAGTATCAGCTACTTCAACACCTTAGCGTTATGAAAATGTACACAGCGCATAATTCACAGTCGGCGGCAATTTTAATCGGAGGAGGAATTTTATACAGTCGTAAGCGGCCTTAAATACAGTCGATTGGATCAGTATCAGTGGCTGTTGCTTGCTAATAGATAGTAGTACTCAGCACGCATGCACTGAACGTCGACCGCAGCGCTACAGCGGCGGGAATCCAAAACGGTACTTACTTTAAAAACACACCTCATAGATCAGTCATGTGATTGTAGAGAGTCTATCCAAGCAAAGGATCACATAGTTACAGAGTGCCCCATGTGCTCTTTTACAGAGGGATTATACAGCATAAATACAATCAGTGAGTCAGGTCTTAAATGGCTTGGACTTAGCTTTGTGACAGGAGATCACTGTCCTGACTACCCTTCGTGAGTGAATATGGAGAAAGCGGAATGATTTGTGGAAAAACAAGTCATGGATCTTCCCAGAACAATGCCCCGTCTCACAACGCTTTGTCAGTGAAGACGTTTTTGGCAAAATACAACATTCCCTTGTTACACCATCCACCATACCCTGTGACTTTTGTTTCCTAATGTCAAGTCAGCATTGAAAGGAACAAGATTTGAGACTGTTGAAACAGTAAAAGAAAAAGTGACAGAAGTCATGAATGGGCTTAGAGAAAATGATCTCCAGCAGTGCTACTACACCCAGTAGAAAACTCGCTGGAGTGGTGTAGAGAACAAGAGGGGAGTACTTTGAAGGAGATAACATCAAATTGTAAATATTTCGTAGTACATTTTATTTTCAGCCTCAGTCCGGTTTTTTCCTAGCCATACCTCGTACTTCATTCAAAATTAAAGTGCTCTATGACCTTTATTGATATTATTTAATTTTCTTAATATGAGTATTATTCACATGCACGAAATGTCAAACTTGGAATAAAAATCAATAAATGAACCACTAAAAAATTGTTGAATGATCAAGAACTAGACAACAAAATGTTATGTGAAAAACTGTCAACGAATATTCTGAATGCTGATCAGTTTTGGAAATATAAGTCACATTTTTTTCTAATTTCAAACTGAAAATGGGCAAATGACTAGCAAAATGTATATTACATATCTCATTTTAATTTTAAAACATATGACAGTCTTAATAAAGTACTTACAATGTAATCTAAAGGAAGTTTTTCTTGGACAAGAGCACGAATCATCATTGCTTCAGAAGTATTTGGGATGGTAACTCTGAGGTTTCCTTCAATGAGTAATAGGACTCCTCTTGGCACCACCAAACTAAAAACAATTGTTATTTCTTTTCCTGAAAAAAGAGAATTTTTATAGTAAATAAATACTGCTAAAGTGTAACATATCACTCTAATATATAAAGCTGGACTAGGATCACTGACTGACTGTCGTAAATGTTTACCTACATTGGAGTGTTGTAAAATTTTGAAATTTGGACTGAAGGTAGATCGAACCATGTTGGCCCTAGAAAACCTCAAACATTTTCACATTTCCAATAAATATAAGTTGATTTTAGGGGTTGAAAATCGAATCGTCCCATAAGATAACATGGACAACTCGGCTGTACAAAACATGGTTTCGTTCCAACGGTCGTTTAAGCAAGATAACTAATTTTAAGGTGCATATGTGGCATAAAATTCAAATTGTGTTGAAACATTAACATTAAAAATTAAGAGTTTGAATGTTCAAATTATTAAATTTTCAATAAAACCAATACATTTTAATTTCAACTAGGCCTTTCGCCAGCTTCATCATCAGGCAACACAACTTTATTTGTAAACAAACAAGACAATAATTAGTTCTAAAAACAGATGTAAATAATTTAAAGAATATAAGTATAAATATATTGTAAATAATATATATATATATATATATATATATATATATATATATATATATATTAGAGTGTATATTTTTAATAAAATAAGTTGATAATAAACAAGAATTTTGAATAGGCCTTTTCATTGTTCATTAAAGATGAATTACTTTTGTTTATAAAATATGTTTCCCAGGCATTTAAGTATTTAGAAGATGAAACTGATTTGATTATTTTTGAGTTTTCTTTGCTAATATTATGATTTGTTGTCAAACAATGTCTAGCAACTGCTGACTTTTCTTCTCTGTTAAATTTAATGTGTGAAAAATGTTCTTTGAATCTTATTTTTAAATTTCTTTTGGTCTGACCAATGTATTTTTTTCGCAGTTATCACAGTTAATTTCACAGATTCCTGATAGATTTTAATTTTTAATTTTGTCTTTAGGTTTATTCAGTTTGTTTTTTTAATTTGTTTATAGTTTTGAATGAAGGTTTGATATTTGAATTTTTCTTGAATGAGTGTTGAATAGTTCTTGATAATTTTGTGTTAAATGTAAAACTTGCCCAATAATTTTCTTCTCTTTCTTTTATTTCTTTTAATGTAGTTCTTGATCTTTTAATTTCTTTCTTAACAGACTTTTTTTAAATATTATCAATTAGTATAGGATCATATCCATTGTAAACAGCAATATTTTTGATATAGGAAAGTTCTTTTTCAAAATGGTCCTCATTTAAAGGCGTGTTTAATAATCTATAAATCATGTTGTTGAATGCTGCTCTTTTTTGAGTTGGCGGATGATATGAATCATTGGCGATGAATCTGTTGGTGTGAGTTGGTTTTCTATTTATATTAAAATCAAGATTTGGAGAATTTTGATTTCTTGAAACTAAAATATCTAAAAATGGTAATTTTGAATTCGATTCAGATTCATACGTAAATTTTATTGTTGTTTAAAAAGAGTTCAATTGACTAAGAAAGTTATTTAAATTTTGATTTGTGTTAAATATTGCAAATATATCATCCACATATCTAAACCAATATTGGGGAAAATGTGGTAGTTTCTTTGGCTTTTATTTCAAAATTACTCATAAATAGATTTGCCATAAAACATGATAATGGATTTCCCATAGCAGTACCTTCTGTTTGTTGATAGAATTTGTTGTTAAATTGAAATGCAATTTAATTTAATTCAAACCAAGTTTGAATGTTGCTTGACAGAGATTAGTATTAATACATTTTTCTTTCTTATTGGGATGTATTAATAGAACTTCAAATAACTCAAATCTTGGTAGATTTTTTAAAAGCTTTGAAATTTTATTGGGTGTTTTATTTTAAAAAGTTTGAAGAAGTATTGATCACTGGAGACTTTAATATATAAATATTAAATAAAAATTAATCTTGCAGTAAACTTGTTAATTTTTAACTATTTATGATATGAAGTATATGTTTGATTTTCTCACTAGAGATATTCAAACACTGTCATAGACAAATTTTTCACTAATATTGAACCTAAAAACTTAAAAGTAACTGGACTAATCACTAAAATTTCTGATCATGATGGCCAACTAATGGAATCACTGAACATAGATTGTGAGCATACTAAGTTGATTATAAAACGAGTAAGAAATTTGTACAAAAGAAATTTAGAAATTTTTTGTAGAAATTTGGGGTCAGAATCTTGGGCTGAGGTTTTAAATCCGGCATGAGTCTTAAATATGATATTTTAAAAACATTTTAAATTTATGTCATACATTTTTTTAAATGTATCATTTTCAAAAAAACAGGCAAGAACTAAATTGAGTCTGACAATATCCATTGAAAATGGAATTCTAGACCTAGTACACAAAACAAAATCTTTAGAATTGCTTAGCGATGAGAACTTTTCATGAGATAAACATGTTGATCTTGTAATTCATAAGACATCAAGTGGTCTTTTCGCTTTAAGAAAAATGTCAAAATTATATAATAATGAAAACTTGAAAGCTACTTACTTACTTTGCTCTAGTTCATTCATATATTGCCTACGGTATTTATATCTATAGAACAACAATTAAAAAGAATATGGACAGAATTTTTACTCAACAAAAAAGGGGTTTAAGAGCAATTCTAAATTAAAAGGAAACCAATTCAGTAAAATGTGTTTATTCTGAATTAAACATTTTTACAGTATATAGTTTGTACATTAACAAGAAAATAACGTAGACAATAGACAAACATCTTTATTTCTAGTTTCATTAATAAATACAGTGGCGTCACAATAGTAATAGAAAAGAGATTCTTGCTTTACAAATTTTCAGGTTTTGTAAAGACAGTGTTGCGTCACAGTCAATCTAAGAATTCCTTGACAGAGGATACTGGTCGTTCCACTAGAAAGTCCCAGAGTGTTTTCTTTAGTTTGTTCACTGGAGTAGTCACTGGTAATTTGGTAGGGAGTCGATAATTTTGTGGCCAATATATGAGAATTTCTAGCTGTATTGTGTTGTGTGATGTGCAGGAAGACTGTAGTTATTTGCTCTTATAGTATGGTAGGAGTGAAAATTCTCATTCCTAGGAAGGTCCAGTTCCTTTGTATTAGGGGTGTGAGAGTACTCGAAACTTCAAATATTTGATCGAGTATTTTACTACTCGAACTCGGCTCGAAGCTTCCGAAACTACTCGAAGTTCAATCACGTAGTTGTATTTCACGAAATATCAGATTTACATCTTAATTTAGTTTTAAGAGTAAACAGTTTTATGCGTTATAAATAAAAAAAGTGTGCTTTCTGTGTTTTATTTTACCCTTAATCATACGCTATCAGTTTGGTACGCATAATTATGAACTAAACAATACGCCTAAGAATAGGTAGTACACGACGACAGTCAAACGTCAACTAGTCGACGTAGTGAACGAGTTCTTTCATTATGATTTGAACTAGTTCAATTCAAAGTGATCACAGAGCTGGGAAGGTAGCGATCACAGCAAATAGTTACCCTAGTATCAATCACACATGATGGTTGTCCGAGTCTAATAGTCACTAACCTAAAATAGCGTTAGTGATTTTAGGTTAGTGTAAAAAAGCGTTAGTTGTAATCTAACCTAAAATAGCGTGAATAAAGCAGAAGTGCTGGTTAGTGTCTTTATGACCCAAGAAAGGGGACGAGAGATCCAGTTCAAGATGCTCAAAAAGACCTGTTACTGATATAAATCTAATGGTCTGTATGCCGTGGAAATTATGCATATTTTCGTTCATATCAATAATATCGCTCAATCAAAAGGGTCCCGAGAACGGGTCACTTTACATCCCAAGAATCGAACTTCCCATCTTTTCTAGGCAAAAGTCCATCTCACTTTTGGTATACATACGTGCAAGGAACCGTTCAGCTCCTTTTCGGATCTGAAATTATCGTATATTTCTTGTGAGTCGATTGTGGTCTATTTTGTTTTTTAATCTGAGCAGAAATTGTCCAATGATTTGACGTAAGAAAATACTGTATCGTATCATAGAAAATATGATACAGTAGAGCGCCGATTATCCGAACGTCGGTCTTCCGAACCGTCGGTTATCCGAACGCCCTAATATGTATGTACTGTAATTCATATTTTGAACGTGATTCTCAAGTACGTAATTCAAATTCGCGCGCCAACCGAAACTCCGAACTACATCAACTTATTATAGAACTTGTAAAATAATGAATAAGTTGTATGTGAATAGTACAAATATAAAAATTGATCAAATATTTTTAAAAAAGGTCAAGAGGCTGTTGTGTGATAATGCTTTTTATTCAATTGATGAATTCCTCAATGCTGAGGTGGGGTCACTAATTTAACTTAAATAATATGATAACTAGCTATAATTATTAGAATTATGTCCATACCATTGATATATTGTAAATTATTTTATTTTCTTTAATTGACTGTATTATTGACAATTCCTATGTACTAAATGTATTTAAATGGAAATAAACGTCTTATGTCTTATGTCTCCCGCTGCGCCGGTGTCGTTCGCTGTATGCAGCGCTTAAATACGTCTGCCGCCTACGGCCTACGTGACTCGGCGCTCGTAGTATAGTCACTAGTCAGTGGCTTGTGAGCCTTTGCCGGGAACGGATCGTAGTGCTGTCGTGCTGTTTGTTGTGACGTTTGGTTCGAGACAGTTCTATTGCCAAGTCTTCAAAAAGGAAACGCGTTGTTCTAAGTGTGTCGGATAAACTTACTATAATAAAGCGATTGAAAAGTGGTTCTAGTGGAGCAAGTTTAGCTCAAGAATACGGTGTTGGTAAAGCAACAATTTCAGAAATAAAAAAGAAGAGCGATTCTATCTTGAAATTTGCGTGTGTGCTTGACAGTGCTGATGGAAGCTTGAACAGAAAAACAATGAAAACTGCCAAAAACCAAGATTTGGACACAGCAGTTTATACATGGTTCATGCAGGTACGTGGTCAAGGACAGCCTATAAGTGGCCCTTTGATATGCAAAAAAAGCGCTTGAAATGAACAATAAGCTCGGTGGTGATGCTGATTTTAAAGCTTCTACTGGGTGGCTGAAGCGTTTTAAATCCCGCCATGGAATACGAGAAATAGATATTCAAGGGGAAAAATTGTCTGCTGATGTTGCAGCAGCTGAAAGTTTTAAAATTTCATTTAAAAATTTGATAGAAAAAGAGGCTTTTAACCCTGACAATGTGTATAACGCCGATGAAACTGGCCTTTACTGGAAAAAGATGCCGACGAAATCTCTAGTTTCTAAAAATGAAATGTCAGCACCTGGATTCAAAGCTAGCAAATCCCGCATAACTGCAATAGTGTGCGCAAATATAACGGGAAGCCATAAGCTTCCATTGCTTATTATAGGGAAGTCCAAAAATCCACGTTGTTTCAAGGGAATAAAGACTTTGCCTGTCACTTACAAAAATCAAACCATTTCATGGATATCTTCTGATATTTTTGTTGAATGGTATGAAAAGGTATTCATCTCAGAGGTAAAAAACATCAGCGTGAAACTGGAAACCAAGGAAATGTGCTTTTATTGATTGACAATGCTACATGTCATCCCTCAACTCTTTCTCTTGAAAGAGAAAATGGAAAATTTAAGGTAATTTTTTTGCCTCCCAACGTTACATCCATACTCCAACCAATGGACCAGGGAGTTATAGAGTCGTTCAAACGTTTCTACCGTAAGGCATTATTGCGTATGGTTCTTATTGGCCAAGAAGAAGACAAACCTATCTTCCAACTGTACAAAGACATTAATCTGAAGGATGCTGTGTACATGGCAGCAGAAGCCTGGACTATTGTCAAAGAAACCACTCTGAGAAGAGCTTGGGGTAAGCTTTATAAAGCAGACGAGGCCAATGAACAATTGGAGGAAAATCCATCTTCTACTCAAGAGGTTCCAAACAGCCAGTTTGTTTCGGAGGTAGCTGAGCTTATAAACCAGTCACCTGGTTTTGAGGAATGTGACCAGGAAAACATTCATGAATGGCTAGAATGTGACGAGGATGACCCTGGATATGAGGTCCAAACAGATGATGAAATAATTGCCAGTGTTCAAAGGCTTAATGAGGATGACAATGAGGAGCCTGATGACGATGAAGATCACAATAAAGAATATAAAGGACCATCACATGAGGAGGCTTTCCACTGCTTGGAGATGGCAATGAAGTGGTTGGAAAGACAAGATGAAAGTGATGCTCTCCAACTGTTCAATTTGAAACGCTTACGAGATTTAGCAGGAAAAAAAGTGTCAGGGCTAAAGCAAAAACAAATTTTGGACTTTTTCTCTAAATAAAAAGTATGCATTGTACTGTATCTATGTATAATAAATTGTTCTTTAAAAGTTATATCCATGCATTCTGATTGATTTCATAATAGAAATACATGAATAATTTTAGTTTGATAATTTTTTAGCCTTTTAACTACTAAGAATTTCGTTACATATATAATTTAAAAATGTTGTCTTTTCATGTTCGATTATCCGAATATTCAGTTATCCGAACACCCCTTGTCCCCAATTAGTTCGGATAATCGGCGCTCTACTGTAGTTACGTTCTAGCAGTGTTTTACACAACATTATTGATTTATTTTCCGTTGATATTTATATCAACATTATAATCTTTGGCGACAACAATCAACATTATGGTGAACGTCTATTAATTACTATTCCGTAGACCCCTTAGATTGCTAAAACTGTGTGTAACATTTACGCATACGATATTTTTTCCTGTCAAATTGTTGAACGGTTTTCTGACTAGGCCAGACAATAATACAGTTGGAGTGTAAAGTACGATAATTTTGATTCGTAAACTCACTGAACTGTTCCCTGTTCACATTCACGTTGATGTCGATGTAAACTGTAAAACAATCACTAATCAACCCAAGTGAGGGAGAAACATGTTGGAAGACCTTTTCTAAACAAATACGAAAAATTTATACTCGGAAAATCATTTTTATTGAACCAAAGCCTTATCACACGTCTCTTTTTTTTATTCATAAGTTTACAATTTAGCTGCCCACAATCTTCATTGCATAACTAGTTGGCACTTAGCTGATATTTCAGACTGTATCTCGTCTCCAATATCGGGTAGACCTATTATATTAGCCGACTACGTCTATGGTTTTCATGAATTTCTCGTTATTAAATAATTATTTATCTGTTGTTCAGTGTAGCCTCATGTATCGAAGTAGTTTCTAGTTGCACAAATTTCATTACTGATCATAATTTAAAAACTAATTCATCCTAAGCGACTTTAAAATTTATTTTTAGTAAACTGCTTAGTTATTATTATCAATCGATTGTACTACAGTCTTTGTCATCCAGATTTTCAAATTTGATTATATAATTCACAGCTTATTTCCGGTTTGTTGTAACCTTGTTACTACTGAATTAAATACCTACAGAATACAGACCCACTCTTCTTGGCGTGTACGCAATACATTTTTTGTTGAAAGGAGGCAATTCTGAAAGCGAATGACTGCATTTGATGATAATGCCTGAATTTTAGCATCAGTTTGGTTGGATGCAGCTTTTGCCAACAAGCTTCCCTACGTTTTTGCGGTACTACACTTTGAACTGAACTAGAGATGGACGTTATATAACATAACAGGGTAAATAACAGTGTTGTCACATGACAACAGTTATCCCCGCAACGCGTTGCTGGAAACTCCCTGTTATTTTGACAACAGTCTTGCAACGTACAACGGTATACGTCTGTTGGCAACGTACAACGGTAATAGTCGTTGGCGTTGCCGGCAATCTATCTATAGTGGAGTGTAATCCTTGTGGCGTGTTATATGTAAACAGCAGAGTTGTATCATCTGCATAAATTATAGATTCAACAGTTTCATCCCTATTGGAGCTGGAGAAGTCATTAGTAAAAAGAATGAATAAGAAGAGACTCAATACTGAGCCTTGGGGCACTTCTCTGACAAATGAAAGTTGTGTGGATCGATATATAAGTCTTCTTCCATTTGTGTTTTGTTGAATTTCAACTAATTGACTGTGTCCTTTCAAGTAACTGGCCAACCACTCTTTAGCCAGTCCCTCTATCCCCAAGGTTGAAAGTTTTTTCAGAATGTCATGGCCTAGGCAGTCGAAAGCTTCGCTATAATCTAGAAGGAGTGCTGACACATGCCTGCGTGCCTCTAGATGGTCAATAGTGTGTTCAATTAAGGTACCACTGTACGTGTATGGGCGGATGGGTGGGTCATTACCACTGTAGGTGTATGGGCAGGCGGGTGGGTCATTACCACTGTAGGTGTATGGGCGGGTGGGTGGGTAGAGTG
>JAQJVL010007674.1:0-22854 GCA_035578905.1 Stictocephala bisonia
GAACCGACCTTGAGGTTACTCTGACTATGTAGGATTCAAATAGTTTATATGAATGTATTGTGGTTTTTGGGAGACCGGCTAAGTTATATGTTTGATAGGGGTTGGAGGATGTGTTAGAAGAGTTGTAATGCATGTGAGATGGGCCATGTGGTCGTTTGGAGTCATGGTGGGCAGCCAACCTCTGATATTATCCACTTTGGCCAAGAGAGTGTGGCGAGGCCACTTGTAACGGCAAGCAGCCAGGCTTGACTTGCTTTTATTGCTTTTTAGGTGGTTTGTTGATGCCTGCTCAACTTCATTTTGCCTTTTTGACATCACCTTTAAAAGAATAGGATCGATTCAATACTGAGTTCCTATACCTTAAATCATAAATGTACGAGTATTCTATTAGGGCAAAGCGTACCTGACAAATATATTTTACTGATAAAGGTCCAAATTTATAGTTTTAGTTTTGCAAGGAAGACAGTTGGCAGGATAGGAAATGATTCTCATATTTAGAATTGATATTTCTAAATTCTATATAATATATTGGTTTCTTACTCTCTATTATTTTCTATCTTAAAGTTGGTTAGGGAAAATATACTTGCAATCTAGTTCTGGTAAACTTTCTGTGTTGGTCACTGAAGCTTCCACAAATTTCTTTCTGAAAGTTGTTTAAGGAAAATTGACTTGCGATTTGGTTCTGGTTAACTTCCTTTGTGGCTGTACTAAATATTAGTTGATGTCAAATTGGTGGAAGGAAGGAAATAGGAGATGGAAAGAAGAGGACTGAGTATTATCACTGATTGTTCCCCTGACCATTGATATATTTTATTTCATACCTAGACTTGTTCTAAAACCTATTTATTTCTTTGTATATGGTTATTTCTTTCCATTATTTTTCTCTTTTCTCTTTCTAAAAAAACTTCACTTGCCAGTTCACATGTGCTTACAGGCCTATGTGTGAACTGTATTCAATGAGTGAAGTACCGGCTGTTGGCTTAGTGGGGATTTCAACCTTGGACAATGCCCTCCGCAGTGGCCTTAGCCACTGAGCCACCAGGCTGGCATAACATAGGTTTTTGTAAAATACACATTTTCCTCAAGTGTTGATATCCATGGTATGACAAAATACTTAAAGGATTGTTCATGGTTATATATAATTAATGTGGGATGTTAGTCGGGATTAATAGACATGATTGAGTCTGTGTGTTTACCACATTTTTAAAAAGTCATTAAAACGTTAGGCCTACTCAATTTTTCAAGTTAATAAAATAATATCCTGAGTTATTTATTTTTGATTTTATATTTGTATAAAGTTAAATGGTAAAATTAGCATTAATTAAAATTCAATTTTGTATAACATTTAGTAGGGGTGCCCAACTAAGACACAATTCTCTTCTCCTGCTTACAGGTGGCCATTTTTGTTTCGTAGGCTCATTGGACTACCGGATTATCGTATCTTCTGTACCTTAGGAGTAGCATGGGGTAAAAACTTAATGGTCACACCTGTAATCAAATCCCAACCGTCTGCATGTCAAGCCACCATTTTAGAGCACCGTAACTATGGGTACTTTACCATTGATTAACTAGTGTAGACTAACCAGAACAAAAATTTATCACGAATATTTAGGCTTTAAGCTATTTAATAAGTTACCTACAGCCTGGCTGAATTTGCCTGAAAAAAGGTTTTCAAAAGTTTTGTATAATTGGTTAATGAAAAATCCGTTTTATACAATAGGCGAGTACTTTAACTTAACTGTGTGTTTGTATAGCCTAGTTAAGACTAGTATGTGATAGGCTGTGTGTATTTGTAAGAACAATATTATTGTTAACTATTATGACGCTGTCCATTTCAATATATGTGTATTGTTGAAGAATAAAGAATTTGTCTACTGTCTAATAGTAATATGTTTCCTGTTGATTATGTAAAGTCTTGGTTAAGTAATTCTTGCTTTTATTTTTATATTATAACAATGATCTTTATTTCAAATTATTTATAGATTTATACCTAACAACATTACATCAAAATATAATTTTGTATGACTAGAATGTAGAATGATTTCTGTCTCCCAATGACTTATGTAATGAAAATAAAATTACTTTACTAATTCAAAAACTTGATGTGAACAAAAGCTGAGATTACAAAAAAGTAATTAAATGTTATGAAATCAAACACTGGAAAATGTTTGTCTCCACTTTAGTTTTTAATTATTTAGTATAGATTTAAAAACAAAAGATCTATGTCACTCTAATATAAGAATATTTTAATATGGTCCAATTCTACCTATTTTTATTCTGCCGCCAATACTATCGGTTTTGAAGGGTAAAAGTTAAAGTTACACATCGTCTCATTTTACCAGGTGAAGTTAGGGCTAAGAAGCCACTTAACACTTAACCTGGAGACCAACGGCTTAAGGGTAACTTCCGAACCACCACCAGTGACCAGGCAAGCGGGCTGCGTGCAAGGACGGGATCGCTCAGATGGTCACCCATCCAAGGGACAGCCATGCTCGATGTTGCTTGACTCCGTTATTTTGCGATAACGTCGGAACCCTCTGGTTAAGGCCGACTGGCGAGGTACCTCGAAGGAGCACTGTTAAATTGATATGAACCACCTGCGGTAAATTTGGAAGGGTTCAAAAGGTCACATTTACTCACAAAGTACTGTTGACAGTTTGTTATAGTAATTTAAGTGTAGCGGATAAAGAATTGGGTATGTAAAGCAGATTTAACATTGCGAACACCTGAAAAGGGCATTCTCCGATAATAGTAGTGGTTCAATATAGAACTGAACTGGAAGTGAAATAAAAAAAGAAGTAAACATTTTGATTGTTCTTTTTAAATCAATATGGAAAACCAATAGATAATCATGGATGACACTTGAACATCAATTATAAGATAAAGTAAAAACGTATTTAACTATAACATCAATGTGCAGTTTTACACAAACAACGCCCTCAACAGAATTCACAAATGTAGATATTTAAAAATAAAATGGAATCCTTAGTAAATTGTGTTAGCTGAAATTAGAGATCCCTCTGATAGCAAACTGCTTGAGTATGCAATTCAGTATCTTGGGTAACAAATGGCTTGTACTAATTGCTCTCAGTGTATTGAGATAAAAAGGGGTTGTGGCCAACATTGAATTAAACTCTTAATCATATAATGATAATGCTGTACTTCCATAAACTTTTATACCTAAAAAGTTTATAACATTAAAACAGTACAGGCCGAAATAACTTATTTGTGGAATTAAATAAAAGACTATCATTACATAATATTTATCAAAGTCGCTTAATCAAACTAAAATCCAACAGGTCATAAATATGTTGCCACTATGGGTTTAACTTTTTGTTTTGCTTATCTATTTTAACATACATTACCAACAACATTTCCACAGAGAAACATTTCAGTAAATCGTCCTTATGTGTTTAGTTTTCTTTTATTAAAAATAAATTTACTGGCCCTTGTGGTGTGCTGCTATAACCTTGCTATTTGTGGTACAGGCTTTGCTTTAGTACTCGTAACACAGAAACAATGATGTGGCTGTAAAATACTAAACAAACCTGTCTGGTGGTCAAGGTTAATACTACTGTATTCTCAATGCTGACCATATTGTCGATCTAACTGAACAGCACTGAACAAAAAATAGAATCAAACTAAACTGAATTAAATCTGTATTATCTAATACCATCTACGATTCCAGAAGTAGCGACAAACAGAAGTTAAGTTTTCCTGTTTCAACAAGAATGAGTTGGAAATATAAATTGGTTATACTTAGGTTTTAGAACCCTAGTTGCCCTGGCTGTAGAGCTATTAATAAATGGCCGTTTCTTAGGATAAGTCGATATAAATTATTAACCAGACTCTACAGGCATCTGCACTCAATATACTCAATTGCACTCATTTAATTACATTCATACTCACCTTGCATTGTATATTAAGGCAATTATAAATAAGCAGTAAGCTGTATTTGTGTCCCGAAACTGAATGTGTTTACATTAAATCCAACTTACAAAAAGTTTACATAATCACACAACTGTTATACAGTGGGTTATGTTTTAATCCAGCTACAGGGGCAGCTACTGTGCTGTGAGGGTTGTAGGCGATAGGTTCTGTTTTCATATCTCTTAATACCGACATATATCTGATTAATGGTTGCCATTAGTGTCTCTTGGGTGGTGACTTACATTCGGATTTTGTCAATGGGAGAGTACTAAGTGTAAGGCGTGTTGTTAGCCGATATTAGGGGTTTGGATTGCACGTTTAATGATTGCCATTAGTGTCTCTTGGGTGGTGACTTACAATGGGAGAGTACTAAGTGTAAGGCGTGTTGTTAGCCGATATTAGGGGTTTGGATTGCACGTTTAAATTACTGGTCCCTTTGTTATTTTAGCTATTAGGCTGTTAGAATGGGCCTTTAAGTGGCCTTGAAATATTACATTTCTTTGCTTAGTATTTAGTATATAATTTGTTTTATTTATACTGTATTCACAAAAAATGGAATGACTTGTAAGAGTAAACAATGTTGTTTAGAGCTAAGCTAGTTAGCGAGTTTAGTTGGTGCAGAAACTGACAATAAGCATAATGAATGTTTACATATCCTTAACCTGATTTATCTTAGAACAAAAACAAAGAGTAATATTTGTATGATTTTAACATTTATTTAACTTTGGAATAAAAAACAGTGATCACTTTAAAATTAGGTAATTTAGACTAAATTCAATGCAATTCTGTTTTTATTGAATTAATATCAAACAGCAGTAATTAGTATGAGGTTTGTCATGAGGAAAAACAAGATTACCGGTTTCCTCAAACCCACTTATCCATGAATGACATTCATTTCGTAAAGTTTCACCCAAACGTAATTACTGTTGGGACCAAAATGGATTACCTCAAATATGCAAATTGCTATGAATTTATATGTGACACTTGATGCATTTAATAAATTTACCAAGTACTAGACTGATAGAATTTCAGAATAGTTTTGACAAACTGCCACTACTCACCGTTATCATGTTTTGCACTTTACTATAGTTGTTTGACCCTACAAATAATCTGTATTCAATTACCTGGGAGCAAGGAATCTAGATAATTTAAAAAATGAATTGAAGTCAGCACTGGTGACACAATGCTGTAACCCAGCTACTACGGGACAAAGTGTTGAGGAGATTGTAGGTGATAGGTTCTATGCTTGGTCCTCTTAATATCGACAATGCTCAATGGTTCTCATCAACGTGGACGGACACTACTAAAGAAATCTGGGGTGTCCATGTTGGATGGTAGCTAGTATCCGTATGTTGTGTGGGGAAGAGAACTGAGTATCAGGCTTATCAGTTAGCTGAAAATTAGGCCAACACTTTGTGGTTCAAATTCCATGTAAAGCTGTAGGTCCCTTAGTTGCCCTGACTATTGGGCTATAAATAAATAGCTCTTTCTGAGGAACAGTCGACCTTAGTTAGTAACAATGACTAAACTCGTTAATCTACATTCATCATACTCATTCACCTTTCATATTCGCCCATATCTTGACAATCTGCGTCTTATGAATAATGAATAATAATAATTAGCTCCATCATCTCACAGTGACTCACCCTCTCACAGTGACTCACCCTCTCACAGTGACTCACCATCTCACAGTGACTCACCATCTCACAGTGACTCACCATCTCACAGTGACTCACCCTCTCACAGCGACTCACCATCTCACAGTGACTCACCCTCTCACAGTGACTCACCCTCTCACAGTGACTCACCCTCTCACAGTGACTCACCATCTCACAGTGACTCACCATCTCACAGTGACTCACCATCTCACAGTGACTCACAAACTCACAGTGACTCACCCTCTCACAGTGACTCACCCTCTCACAGTGACTCACCCTCTCACAGTGACTCACCATCTCACAGTGACTCACCATCTCACAGTGACTCACCATCTCACAGTGACTCACCCTCTCACAGTGACTCACCATCTCACAGTGACTCACCATCTCACAGTGACTCACCATCTCACAGTGACTCACCAACTCACAGTGACTCACCCTCTCACAGTGACTCACCATCTCACAGTGACTCACCCTCTCCAAACGGTTACAATCAAAAAGGATCACTTACAGTTATGTTTACATTGTCTTAGTGAAGACTGAGGGCCAGTCCTACCAACATAGTTAATAGAACAATAAAATTATTTGAATTTTTGTATAACAATAGTCATTAATTGTATTTTATTATTAAGTATTACAGCTATCCTGGCCACTCATCATCATCAAGAGTAGTCTGTCATCAGGCAGGTCCTGCTCCAAACCTCTCTGTTTTGAACATACTTTTGCTGTCTTATAATTCTCTCCCATCTCTACCCTTAGGAATAGAACTTGTTTGTTGGATGAAGACTTCTCGGAAACAGTTAAATTCTTAAATATTAATATTGATAAAATATGTCATGGTTTGCATAAATTGATTATCTAAATGAAAGACTGTCACGAATTATTTATTCATTAGGTAGACTTAACAATATTTTACCAATGAATTACATAAGAGTTGCATATTTTACCTTCTTCCAATCAGGTTTTAGACCCGGCTTAGCTTTAAATGGTTGTTGCACTAGAATTTCAGAAAGCGGCAATATGTGTTACAAAAAGCACATCTTCTAAAGTGTGATCCCTAAGAGCACTGTAAACCAAGTTTCAAAAATTTCCGTTTCCAATCAATTTTAAGTCTATACATAAATTTTTTTTGTTATTTATTTAATTATACATTTATTTTACAGATTTGGCCTCACCAAGTTTGATATAACTTGTCGGTGAGGTCCATGTAATAAGCATTAAATATATTTACTTGCAATTCTTTTGTATCCAAAATGAGGTGGTTTAGTAGGGCAGCACTACAATCTTATCACTAATTTCAGCAGTTACAATGAAAGTGACAGTTGGGACAATGAAAATACAGGCAGAAACTGGTTTGAATTTTTAAATTCCTGCCTATTCCAGTGTCTTCCTAGCCCATAATAGTTGTTCAACTACATCTGTGCGTAATGCCTGTCGTGTTCGTCTGTCCGTTCTGCAGTTACATGAAGTATGTTCCTTGGCCGACACGGCCCATCACGCAACCTGTTGCTTTTCCTAATATAATATTGTAATATTCATGAAATTTCACTTAACGAGGAATCAATTACAATATATTACATTTACAATGTGAGCAAAATATAACTTTGTTAAAGTAAACGTTATTATAAGTGAGGAAAATACAACTGTTATTATATTACAATATCTTTTTATTAAAATGATGAAAGCAAGAAAATAATACAGTGAAATGTGTTAGTTTATGAAACTGAAGTGTAGTGTTGAGTGTTGTGCTGAAGCTGGAATCATTGTGAGATGTAGAGGTCATTGTCCTTAGATGACGTAATCAGGCTTTAATTAATATTTCTGAAGAAAGTTAGCCATAAAAAGACAGCTGTTTTAAATTTTCTGAAATTAGATATGTTTTCAATATCTTCTGGCAATAAATTGTAAAGATACAGAACTATACAGATACAGAAATACTTTATTCATGACCGTCAAGAACAGAATGTCATAAGCCTATACATATACAATATGTGTCAGATATATAAGTACAATAAATCAAGTCAAACATTAGGTTCAAAATTTAATTTTCTTGCAGCTTTGAAAAATTCTTTCAGGTTGTAGAAAGGGTTGTGCTCTAGCCAACTCTTGCAATTGGTTTCTCAGCGAATTCCCTCGAAGTGTTTTAATTTGGTTTTAATTTTGTAAAGAGCGTAGTTTGATGAGTAGGTAGGTGGTAGTTCCTTGCTTGTCGGGTGTTGTAGCTGTGAATGTCTTCATGCCTAGGTAAGTCTAGGTCTGCAACATGGAGAAGGACAGCTTCTATGAAACAACTGTCAGGACCTTGAGGGTTCTGAAAGCATCACGACAGCTGTCCCTTGGTTGCAAGTTGGCAAGCATTCGTATCGCTATTTTTTGTAGTAACAGGACTCTGTTCAAGTTTCCTTCAGAAGTCCTGAACAAATTATAAACTCAGGTAGCCTTCACCCATAATTTGCTCTGAGTAATGATGTAAAATATTTTCTACTATGTATTTTTTCGAAATTCTGTATGTTGGGAG
Organism: Stictocephala bisonia; assembly: GCA_035578905.1. Lineage (NCBI taxonomy): Eukaryota > Metazoa > Arthropoda > Insecta > Hemiptera > Membracidae > Stictocephala > Stictocephala bisonia. The sequence goes on from JAQJVL010007674.1 coordinate 8,107, forward strand.
TTTTATAATTATTCTTTTTAAAGTTACTTATTATAACTTGTAGTTCGTACAATCCTTTTGGCGTCAATTGTCCCATAAAACTGAATTCATTTGAATTGATAATATCATCTGGGTAAGGCTGAATTTATATTATGATCTGGTAATTTACTTATACAACAGACAAATCTCCTAAATGGTAAACATACAATTCATGACCATAACACTCGTGACCGAAAGTACCACTGTACGTGTATGAGTTGGCAGGTGGGTCAGTACCACTGTACGTGTATGGGTGGGTGGGTCAGTACCACTGTACGTGTATGGGTTGGTGGGTGGGTCAGTACCACTGTACGTGTATGTCAATACCACTGTACGTGTATGGGTGGGCGGGTGGGTCAATACCACTGTACTGTATGGGTGGGTGGGTGGGACAATAACACTGTACGTGTATGGGTGGGCGGATGGGACAATAACACTGTACGTGTATGGGTGGGTGGATGGGATAATAACTATATGGTTTGGCAGTAGGGTCAATAAAAGAGTAAGTGTTAATACAAATATTGAATCTTGTTTCTTCAGTATACAGTTTTTTTGCATACTGTGGAAATTTCTGACCATGTTACACCAGTTATTTCTTCAACTTGGCATACTGTAAAACTTTCCGTGTAATACACTTACACTTCCCCATCTGTATTTTTTCACCTCTTGAAGTCATTATTGAAAAAAGGCTCCTGATCATGATTGGACACCTAACACAGTACTCCGCAACTTGCCTCTTAGAGAACTTGCAATGGACAATGAATACTTATATTGGACATTTTCGTTAAAGTAAAAGCCCTACCAGCCATATTGTAATATCCTTAAAAAGTATACTTTTTGGATTGAAAGATTTGCTCATATCCCATTGACAGTTTAAAAAACAAATTTTGTTCTTGGTTGTTGGAGAATCCATTTTACAGTTTAGATGAATTCTTCAAAAGATATGGATTTTAAATTTTAATACTTCATTTTCTTCCTTATTTACAGTAAACATTTTTGATGTAGATTTTTGATTTTTTAATATTTTATGACTTCTTCTCTTATATAAATATCTGTATAAGTATTTATAACCTTTGTTTGTATTTTATAATTAGCGAGTCTAAGCTGTATTGTGACTGTCAATAATGTTATGCATTCTCGTGACAAATAAAGATGATGATTATGGTTATGATCATGATCTGGTATCTTCTTCTTCCCTTTTCTCTCATTCCACTAACTTTTCTAGAATATTCATAATTAGCCTTTTGAGAGTTAGTAGATTTCAACACAGCTTATTCAAATTATTCCTGTATACCATGTTTCTCCTTCATATTCCTTTCAAAACATAATAGATTTATTTACGACTAAAATATAATTAAATATATTTTAGTTTTTAAAAAGGCTGCTATTTAGAAACAATTACCATATTAAATAGTTTTTTAATTAGCATAATACGTGTTGGTACAACACAGTACAAGTAAGTAAGTGTCACACAACACAAATTTATTACACTATAAGCACAAAATGCACAAATATATTACAATACAAGTACAAAATGCACAAATATTATTGTGATCGATTTCGGTGAACCACACTCACTTTCCTCAGACCAGAGGGATTCACAAAAGAATGAAAAATGGTGTTCAACAACTCATATAATAATATAATATTAATCATATTATAATATCATATTATAATATATAAAATAATATTAATCATATAATATAATTATGCCTATAAATTGAGTTGTTGATCACCATTTTCCATTCTTTTGTGAATCCCTCTGGTCTGAGGAGGGTGAGCGCGGTTCACCAAAATCGATCACCATAATATTTGTGCATTTTGTACTTGTATTGTAATATATTTGTGCATTTTGTGCTTATATTGTAATAAATTTGTGTTGTGTGACATTTACTTGTACTGAATTACCATATTGTAAAAACTTCAATTTTGCAGAAGATTAACAGATTTTCACATTTCGATTTACTATTCAGATTCACAGTCCAGAGTTCTTCATACCTCTTAACAATCAATACTGGTGTCTTACCCAATTATAAGGACTGTATATTTTAAACTATTTAACTTTATTTATTTATTATTTTTTTACGATTAATTTGGTCTGACACTTGGCTGTATTAAATATTCTGAACTACATAGGTTTTAAAATACAACATGTACATAATTAGAATTATATTTCATTTAACTATGAATACTATTGTTTAGTATTATAATTTAAGCAAGGAGCACACAACACATAAGACTTGGATGTGAAATTTAATCCAGGCAAATAGTTGTTTCTCTTTTGTTGACATGATATGCAAATGGCCCAGTATCATTTTTAATGATAGCAAACTGATTTTAGCTTAAGTAAACTTCTGAATATTTTTATAATATAAAAATGAAAAAGATAATAATTTTATGATTGAATTAACGTATACGACAAGAGTAACATCGGACTCACATACATTTAATGAATATGGTCAATAAGATCCATTCACACTATTCATGTTTTCAAACTTGTGAAATGTTGATAGCACCAAAAGTAATTTTGAATTGATAGTAAATTTGCAACATTTTAATAAAACTGCAATGGGTAGTCAGTCGAACATGGCCTTGACTGTTAGCTTATATCAGTAATAATCATTTTGTACTGGACTGGTTCTCTCCTGTACTCTGTTTTATTAGTTCCTCTCACTCAATAGTATACCCCCTATATGCTGTCCCTCCTGACGGTAGAGTGAAGTACAGTAGGGTCAAAGAGGGTATCAGATTCTCTGTAAAAAAGTATGAAAACAAAACCATGTACCTACAGTTAGGAAGTATACAGCAGTAATGCTCTCATTTACTTCTTTAACTTTTAAATAGGCATTACCTACGTCAGATAGTCCAAAATGTTGTCATAAAACTCTTTTACTTAATTGTTTCGTCATAAGTTTTATTACAAGGCCTATTTAAGTCAATATTGCACATCAGGGGCATAACATTGAATTTTACCATTTACTTCAATTAATAAAACTTATTACAATGTTGGTAATCAGAACAAGTTCAGCAAATAAAATTGAAAACAATTTCATGCATCATACATATTGAAATATTATACAAAACAAGAGGCATCTCTATAGGTGCAACAGATTTGATGGCGTATAAGATTGATTTTGACTTATTAGTATCATACTTTGTTGAAATTTTGGCCATATATAATTAATGCGATTGAAAAGAAGTATTGGCTAATGTTTTTAAAATTTGATACTCCGTTTGTTGTAGTAGTGTATCATATTCTGTCTGCTTGACAGAAGCAAATAGTATAATAACAATACCAATATATAGTCTACAATCTGGTCTCAGAGGGATGCAGGTGGTTTGGTGGGGGTTCCATGTCACTCGCTGTCACTGTCACTGAATAATACAGCTGTCACAATCTTACATTACTTGATTGTCTTGTGTATATGTTACGAGTGATTGCTTGTGCCGAGACAATCATGTGAGCTTTACAAAACAAAGTCTTGGTTTCAGATGTTTTAGTCTTAAAAATTATTTATGACATTACTTGGAAATAATAATTTAAAGCTAGGAAGTACAAAAAAGACTTGATAGAACGAACCTCAATATCATTCTTGATAAAAATTTTTGTTTTTCAAATCCTTTTGTGCCTCCCATAAAAATGAATGTCCCTTTGTAACATAACTGTTTAAAACCAACGATCTCACTAGCAATTTTACATGAATTTTATAAAATCTTTAAGTTAGTAAGAACATCAAGAGCCAAAATCTACACCACAAATTCAAAATCCCACAGTCAAAAACTTAATTATAAGACAAATTCTTAAGTCCAATCCTTTCATATCTAGATACAAACATTTTATTTTTCATTGATGTGGCTCTACTGACGTTTTAAACAGTATAGACTTAGCTCAGTTTGTTTGATTTTGTTCTGCACAGAGACTTTTCAGAGAGATGGATTAACAGTAAATATGGTGAGCGTTCCTCACAATGTGACATTGTATTCTACAGCGTCAGGAGTATGTACATACAGTATGTTTTTATTACTGTATATTTATTTTTTTGAAAAATTCTTGCTCTAAACAAGACAAACAAGGTGATTTTTTGGCACTGAGCATTACGACTAATAAATGAAAAATAAAGCAAGCCTTATTAACCTTGATTCTATTGTACTTATTTTCATGCTTAATTATAAATTATGTCACACAGAGGAGCTTTTAGGAATAAATAGATTAAACGTCCAATCATAATAATCTATTTGATAAAACAATAATACTTGAAAATAAATGGTTTCTTGAAATGCTCCTCTCAGGCAAAGAGTCAGATTTGAAAACAAATGACTGGCATCAATTAAAGCCAAGAACAATGAGGCATTCGCTCAGCAACTTTTCATAAGATATATCTTATCTCGCAAGTACCTTGGTGCGAATTAAGTACCTTGGGGAGCAATTTTGAAACTCCAATAGCTGAGCAAGCATTTCATCTTAACAATTATAATTTTAAGGACATCTTAACTGGAGAAACATTATTAATTGTGTACATTGACTATAAAACCATAAAGTTATTTCTATGAATTATTTTTTTTTCGAAAATTATACATTATTTATGAAAAAATATTTAGTATTAATTGTTTTTGAAGTAGCTTTAGGAAGTAAAAATTTAATAACTGTCAAAATTTGATCAGTCAAATACAATTTACAGAAAGGCGATACATTTAAGTTTTTACAGCTCAAGGCTAACTAAATAAATTACCATACAGGTAACATTTAATTAATGTAGATGAACCAAATTACAAAGCTGAGATGATACATTAAAGAGTATTTTACTGTCATTAAAATGTAAATAGAAGATGTGGTAGAATTTTGATCTATTCTATAAATATTCAGGATGCTAAGCTTTGCCTTGCTATCCAGTTCATTTATTTTTTAAATTTTCATAACGATTACAAAACTCAAGATATTATTTTATACACTTTCTTATTAAATTGGACCAAGATAACTAATACCAATCATGGTATTAGTTATCTTGATCTGTTCATTCAAAGTATGTAATTGAGTTGAACGTATTAACATAAGTCTAAATTAGCATTAAAAAAAAAATAAAAACAAAAAATAATATTTTAGTCTGCATTGTGAGGAAAATTATGTTTAAATATACAATTTAGGCTTTCAACTTAAAGATACAGGGTGAAAGTAATTTTTTTCCTCTATAAGGTTAGTTTTAGATTATTGCAAATAAGATTACAAAAGAATGAGGTAAATGAACATGACAAATGTTTCAAAGTAAATATCATTAGTTAACTATTTCTACAGTCTGTATACGGTAGGGTGGCGCACGGACCCGCCAGCTACCTGTGTCGGTCCTTTCCTCCCCCGGCGCTCGCGGCTGTTTCCTTAATGAGTCACCAACTAGCCCCTCTAATAGAATTATTAACTTTTTTTACTTTCTCATAATATATCAATTTTAATAGAACATTTGTAAAGTACTAACAAAACTAAGAAAAGTGATATAAAACACGATGTGCTTTGATTATAAGTAATGGTCGAAAGTTATTTTTTAGCCGGAATACTGTATGATTTGTTAAATGTTTTACATTTCTCATACAACGTTATCATGATACGATATTATTTTAAGAGTACTTTGAAATAAGGTACGGTACTCTTGCCTTCTCCCATAGTCGTGCAGTGTGCAGATATGGGACATGGGACAACAAGACTGGTTAGGACATTGAACTTGTTGATGACTAACCGTAGTCTAATATGTGCGCTAATATTTTTCCGCGAAGGGGTTGGTGATTCACCACTCTTAGCAGTAATGGTTGTCCAGGGTGCCAGGGTAGTTTTCAGTTAGATGTGGATACTTCCCGGGATAACTTGTAACGAATACATTACACATAGTTGGTTTATTTATTATTTTTTTAATTGTTTAAATAGTTTAATTTTTTCCAAGTGATATTTTTTTGTTTAGTGAATGTTTTAATTTTTTGTGCACGATTATGCCGCCATCAAGTGAAAAACGTGGGTTTACTTATAACTCTCAAGCCAGAACTATAATTGCATCGGTGTTACATTACTTTGAGCGGGAACGTGACAACAAAGGTCCATTATTAGATGTGAAAAAAGTATCTGAAAGAGTGGTCGCCGCATGTAACATTTCACGAAGAACATTGGTGCGGATCAAGTCGCAACTAAAACAAGCAGTGGAAAATGAAGGAAACTCTAGTGTCAACCCTCAAAGTTTTAAAGAAACGGATCAATCACCAATACCTGAATCAGCTGTAAGTAATAAATCCAGGCAAAATACTCCTAGACCTACCATCCCTAAGCTTACTACCCCAAGAAGAAGAAAACCATACAAGTCAATAGTTACACAGCTAGACGATTTTGAGAAAACTGCAATTAGAAACCACGTTTTTAGCTACTACAGACGCCGAGAAGTCCCTACCCTCCGAAAGTTAAAAGTAAGTTTACGAACAGCGGGTTTGTTTGATGGTTGTATACGAACACTGGCAAAAATTTTGAAAACTATCGGATTTAAATGGAAAAAGTTAGACAATAGAAAAGTTCTCATTGAGAAACCCTCAGTTGCTCTTGCTAGGTGCCGATATTTGCGAAAAATTCGGGAAATTGACTATAAAAAAGTTATTTTTCTGGATGAAACATGGATCAACGCCAACACTTCGAAAGACTCAGGATGGACAAATGACAGTGTAAAGTGTTCTGTAAATGCCCCTTTAGGAAAAGGAAAACGTTTAATAATTTGCCATGCAGGAGGCTTTAACGGCTGGATCAAGTCGCCACCTCTGATATTCCAGTCAAAAAAAACGGTCGAATATCACGAGGAAATGAATTCCGAAGTCTTTGAGGGTTGGTTTTTTTGAGGTTCTCCTGAAGTCTATTCCAGCTGGTTCGACAATAGTAATGGACAACGCACCTTACCACTCTCAAGTAGCCAACAAAGCGCCAACATCTGGCTCACGAAAGTGTGAAATGGAGGAATGGCTGAAAACTCGCGGCATTTCATATTCACCAGACATGCGGAAGCCAGAACTATACAGTCTTGTAAAGCTGCATAAGGAACAAAGAAAATCTTACGTAATAGATAAAGAAGCCTGTAAGCGTGGGTTTAAAGTAATCAGACTGCCACCGTACCACTGTAATTACAATCCAATTGAGCTGGTTTGGTCAACTTTGAAGCGGTATGTAGCAGCAAGGAATACTACATTTAAATTGAACGATGTTCAGGATTTGTTTATGGAAGCTGTAAACTCCTTCACCTCAGAAGATTGGCGCAAATGCGTTGAACACGTCAAGAAAGAAGTCGTGGCAGACTGGACAAACGAAGGACTTGATGACGTCAGTGTCCAAGAACTAGTCATTAATCTGGCCCCTGGTGAATCGGATGACAGTGACTGGGATACCAGCGATGACGATGACGATCTGGGAGTGTCACCTCTAGAGTAATCAGGTAAAATAAAAAATAAAATCTATTTACCTAGAAAATTTTATTGGACGTAATATATATGATTACAAAAAGGGTATAAAAATATGATAATAGTATACAATAAAACAAAATAACTATCTTCAAATTTACAGAGACTTTAAACGTTTTTTTTTAATATAAGTAGAGTATAATAAGATATTACTACTTCTTTATTAGTCATGACAATAAGGTTGTGATGATTGATGAATAGCGGGTACTGTAACATTTCAATGTATGCTTTAAAACATTTTAATGTCATTAGAACTAGTAATAAAATATAACGAATGGTAAAAAATTAACTGCAATCTTAAAATATTGTATATTAGTTTTAGCGCGATTTTGTTTTATTTCAGTGTCACACGGAAACAACATGGAAGATAAATGGAAAATGCTCAACTTCTGGACACTAAATACTTTGGCTTGAAGAAGATTACTGGGAGTAATATAAAATAATGTTGATTTATTAATCAAATAAACTGTAAAGTATGTAGTGTTGCCTATTTAATGATATTTTGGCTGATTAAATAGTATGCGATAACATAGTTTTAAATTATTCTACCTTTTTTCAAAGAACTCTTAAAATAATATTGTATCAAGATTAGGGAATTATGAGAAATATAAAACATTTAACAAATCATACAGTATTCCGGCTAAAAAATAACTTTCGACCATTTCGTTATTTATAATCAAAGCACATCGTGTTTTATATCACTTTTCTTAGTTTTGTTAGTACTTTACAAATATTCTATTAAAATTGAGATATTATGAGAAAGTAAAAAAAGTTAATAATTCTATTAGAGGGGCTAGTTGGTGACTCATTATGGAAACAGCCGCGAGCGCCGGGGGGAGGAAAGGACAGACACAGGTAGCTGGCGGGTCCGTGCGCCACCCTACCGTATACAGACTGTAGTAAATAGTTAGAATTGCTATTAGAATATTCTATACTTTAAGGCAGGGGTTCTCAAACTTTTCTGGGGGTCTCAAACCCTCTGGAGGTTGCACCCCACAGTTTGAGAACCCCTGCTTTAAGGCATATTTTCAATATAGGTAGCAAGTGTTTATTTAAGGAGGAAATAATAGTGACTGGGAAATTATATACAAATGTAATTAGGCAGAGCAAATTTTACCTTCTCTCTTTACTTAATAAACATGATTCAGATTTATAAATAATTAAAGAGTTATAGTCTAAATGTTTACTCATTTATTAATATATTAAATAAGTTTGGTTCCAAGTTGCACATTAATTTACATCTAAAGTAAGACACTTTTCATATATTAATTAACAAATCTTACTTTCATTCCATCAACTAAGAAGAAAAATAATTACACTAAATGTTTAAAATGATCAGTTTAACCACCATCAGCAGTATGAATTGCTGACAAATGAACAATTATTATACAAAGTTATTTATGAATTCTTTTATTATTATTCATTTCCAAGATGTCAATTGTAGAGATATGGGTGAATATAAGGGGTGAATGAGTGTGATGAGTGTAGATGAACGAGAATAGTCATTGTTACTAGGTATCTGAGTTCAACTTACCTCAGAAAGAACTAGCCTATTTATTAAAAGTTCAATAGCCAGGTCAACTATGGAACCTACAGCTTTATGTGTAATCCGAACCATGTAGTGTTGGTCTGATTTCCAGCTAACTGACAAGTCTGACACTCAGTTCTCTTCCCTACACAACAGCTGAACCTTGAAAACCATCCAACATGGACACTCCAACCCCAGACTTCTCTAGTAGTGTCCACGTTGATGAAAATCATTGAGCGACACCACGTCGATATTAAGAGGACCCATTCAATAATTTAGTCTTAATTTCTTCTATTGAATAGTTTAATTTACTCAGGTCTCTATTTGTTTATTTTTTATAGCCTTTATAAAAACCTTGCTATTACATTTACAAAAGGTATAAAAGTTGCTATTACATTTACACAAACAACTTACAGTACATGTTTACTAGCATTATTTTTATTAAATGATCTTGACTTCAATAATATTTTTGGTAATATTTACAGCTTACTGCTTATAAGAATCATAATTATTCATCTATATACAGATGGATATGTGTGATATAAAATAAAGTTGTATGTAATAATGTTAGGTTAGATGATAGTTATTATCACTCCTGCTGAATCTGGAGGATTAAAAACGTCAGTATTGCAAATTTCTCAAATTATTGTGGGTTTTGTGAGAAAATTAAATTAATTTAATTTATTATAAAAAAAGACCAAGAGGTTTTAAACAAAAAACTAAGGCATTAAAATAAGAAATTGGCTGTTCCTTGGATGGGTGACCTGTTAGCCATTTTGTCTTTCCACACAGCCAACTTGTCCTGTCACTGGTGGTGGTTTAGAATCCACCTTCAAACCGTTCGTCCACAGGTTAAGTGCTAGAGAGAGCTTCTTAGCTCTGATTTTGCTTAGTAAAATAAGACCTCATTTACAATTTTATTTTACTCTATTTACTTTCCAGGGATTCATCAGTATGGTACTTGAAATTATGAGGTAATTAAAAATTAGCTCTATGATTTTGAAGTAACAAGGACACTCACCTTTTTACAATACTCAAGGATGTCGAGCTTATCTTTGTAGCAGGTGACTTTGTGGACGAGGTCAGTGGCCCAGTGGCCTGCCTCAGTCATGTACTGGCTGCGATATGGCTGATCTCCCTTGCCATCACACAACATCGCTACTTGGGGCTCAAAGTGGGCCGCGGGCAACTCGGCAGCCTGCAAACAACAAACATACAATCACACACCTGTGGGTGACACTTAAAAATATGTAGGACAGCGCAAGACTACTTGAAACATCACAGGTACAGTCAAATTTTTGTGAATGGTAATTTAAACTATTCTCCTTCAAGGTTAACTATAGTATGTTTATAACTACTTAGGTGACCTCCATAGATGGTTATAGCAATGGAGTTTGGTGGCTCTATGTGATCATTTATTTAAGGTAAACTCAAAATGTTTCTCTGTTATAAGACAGTACTAACTACAAATCTCTAATACAATATTCTTGGCTAAAATGACGGTATTTACAAACTGTCAGCACAAAAAAAGAGACAACTACATGTATGTGCTCAAACTAATTTTGATGTTGAGTTTCAGGAGTATGTTAAAAAATACAAAAAAATATTCAAAGCTGAAGTTAAAAGGGCCTAAAATCATGTTCAATGATTCATGTATTTCAGAATCAAAAAATAAATCAAAAGTGACCTGGTCTGTAGTTAAAAAGGAACTATGCATCCCACGAAGGAAACAAAGAACAGCGATTGTTGAAAAGTCTAAACATTCCTATTCTAGATGGATTAATTTAAACTTTGGTGTACCCCAAGGCTCTGTCTTGGGACCTACATTATTTCTTATCTACATAAATGACTTAACTTCACTTATCCCAAGAAATTTCATTTTATTTGCAGATGATACTAGTGTTATACTTAATGAACCTAGTTTAACACAACTGGAAAAACAATCAATGTTACTTTAAATGAATTAAAAGAGTAGTTTGAATCTAATGGACTTTTATTAAATAAATCAAAGACTAATATAATGCATTTTCAACCACTTAAATACCCAAATAATAAGTTAAATTATGACATTTTAAACCACATATATTATCACACATTTTTAGAAATAATACATATGCACAGAAACTTAATCTGGAAACAACATATTCAAATTTCTTTTCTTCAGAGTTCTTTTAGATTTGCTTTGAGCATGTTAAAAAATGCAGTCTCTATTGAAACATTAAAAATTTTATACTATGCATACATTCATTCATTGCTTAAATATAGAATTTTAATTTAGGGAAGCTCGACAGATTTTAGTAAAGTATTTAGAATTCAGAAAAGCATAATTAGTGTTCTCTTAAATGAAAATTACAGAGCTAGCTGTCGCCTGCTTTTAAAAAGATAAAATATAATGCCACAAACGTGAATGTACAATTTCGAATTGCTATTTTTTGTTCATTCAAATGATGGCCTTTTTGAACAATTTAGAACTCAACACCATTATACACACGTACTTAAAATTGCTCAATTATCCAATTCATAACATTCACTGTTCAAAAAATCCCTCTCTATATGGGAATGAGGGTCTAGAACTAAATTCCTAGCAACATTTAAAACCCTCACTAAAGATAGGTTTAAGCTCCATAAGAGAAACTTACTAACCGCCAAGTCATATTATACTGTTGATGAGTTTTTGAAAGACAATATTTAATCAATTCAGTTGTTGTATAATTTAAGTTGTTTATTTTATTTTAATTCTATGATGTAATATTATTATTATATGTTCACTGTGCACCAGTTTTGTATTACCCATGTATTATGTAAAAATGTTCATGTGCAATAAAGATCTTTGTCTTTGACTAGCCTTCTACCACTCCAATGTTCAAATAGATGCTTATTTAAAAATCTATGTAAATCACAGTATTATGAGTAGCTGTCGATAGTAATCCAGGAGTATATTATTACTAACTATAATTTACTGTACATAATTCTAATATGAAACAAATAATGTAGACCAAACAGAAATACTACTGTTAGTTTTACAATTTATAAAGACCAAAACATAGTCAAAACTCTGTTGGTCATTGAGTGAGGTTGTCTTATCAATAATAACTAATCAATACTTTCACATAACTCATTGTAAATCGTAGTGTCATCAAGAAATAAGCAAAGACACTGCTGTTAGTATAAAATTCTGTATTGAGGCTCAGAAAAAGCAATTTCAAAATTTAACTATAAAACATAGACGAAACTTACATCCTAAACGAACATGGATAAAACCAAATAACTACAGTAGTCATTAGACCTGCCTCAACACATTTTAACCAGTTCAATTTGTAATGAAACAGAATATATTGTACTTATATAATATTAGAAGCCATTTTTGGTCTACACAATTACTCGTTTGTTTCTTGATCAATTTTAATGATTGAGGTGTCAAAAAATTTGTCCCTTTTTGTAGTTGTCCAAAGAGGTATACATTGTTCAAATTATTTAGCCTGAAGGCCACAAGAAGGCCTCAAAGTATGTTTTTCGGCCATAAGAATTACACGGAAAGATTTAAATTAGTCAAAAAGTAACAGCTGATCAAATAATATTTTCTCGAGGTGGTCTCAAATCTTGTTTCATAAAAATTCTTCAAGGACGTCCTATTTTCAAGTAAATGGAAAAACACCCCTAACTCTTCCCGGGCGTTTGACGAAATAATTCGCCAAGATTATTTTGCTCTGCGGGTGGAAAGACTAGATTATCTAAATACTGTTTTTAGCGGTCCGGGCGAATGACGGACCTATCTGTCGATACCGCTTGTGTCATCGCCTGATGCGAGCAAAGTTGTTTGGCTTATCCCTTCAATTCCTCCTCCCCACTGTAACATTTTCATGCCTCCATCTGTATTATTCAATTCATAGACACTGATGGATCAATTCATAGATCTGATGCATGCTCGCTACCACACTTCCTGCATTTTTCATCATTTCCATTGTGTCTGGTGCATCTACTAGTGGAAGATGGCTGCACGTGATAACCCTGATTTTTCAAACAATATAGTTGAATGGCTAAATACGTCTTTTTCAGAGCTGTAAATGATAATTCCCACACCTTTAGTTAGCAACATTATGTATATAAGATATTCACTTTCATGACCGTTTGACGTAATTATCCACCAACAATATTTTACTAAATATAAGTTATATTAGATAACAATTAATTGTGCTAAAATAAAACCCTTAAATAAAATGTTCTCAACTTTTTGTACTTTAAGAAGTCTACAATAGTCTAATTTCATTTGGCAAATGGTTAAACAATTAAATTCCACAATATGAAGGTTCACGAACAGCATATAAGTAAAATATAAAAAATTATCTTGACTATGCATATTATAATTATGATAATGGCCTAATTTTGGTATTGCAGTAGCATTTTTGTGTATATATTAATTTTTTTTAATTTTATTTATTCATAAGACGCCGATCATCAAGATATGGGCGAATATGGATTTCGAATGAGTGAGATGAGTGTAGATGAGCGAATGTTTATATGTTTATACAGAATTGTTTTAAAAAATGTATAAACTGTAAACGTTTTATACATTTTTCTTTAAAATGACTTCTAACAGAATCATAATACACATTTCTTTAAAATGACTTTTAATAGAATCATTTTCTAGCCATAAAATATCTTGAAGATTTTAGCAGCAGTTGCTCCATAAATTATCAAACCAATGGAAAAATAAGAATTTATGAAAGGATAATATATTAATTTAAATGTACTTTCATTACAAAAGTTGAAAAGTTTAACATTCTCTCCTTAAAGCAAATATGGGTGATGACATCTTTTTACAAACATATCTAACATGAATGTCCCAGGAAAGGAATTTGTAAATATGTAATCTGAAGATTTTGCAACACTCAACATTTTCTAAAATGTTGTCATCAATTAAAAATTGCAGGTTATTATTTTTTATTACTACTCTTAGGATAAAACACCAGGTATGACCTAGTCTTAACGGTGCTGCAAACCAGTAATGTATAATAAATAACAAGTTTGTCTCCATGCTAACCAAGGCCATGCTATTATCTCAAGTCTGTGGACTGACCTATTTTAGCCCATGGAGGATGTGAGTTGCAATAACATGGATATTGGCACTTCCTTAAAAAAGATGGGGAAATAAAAATAAACTGATTTTGTTTTTCAATCAAAATAATAATATTTTCCGTTTATTTTTTAAAATAAAACTATAAATAAATATATAAATTTAATTTAAAAATCAATCTACCAATTTTTCTGTTAATATTTGTAATCAAACTATAAATACATTTTTATTTGAGATACTGCACGTACCTTATAGATGCAGAATTTACTTCTGTTAACAGGCCAATCTCCACAGATATAAAGCTTGTAGATTATTATAATTTTATTACAATCAAGTATGTATCCAGAGATATTGGAAACACACAAACTTGAATTGTTATTAATCCTTCTACAGTTTAGAGTTAGTTCTTAGGTCTCCCGTGTATTAGGAGGGACCAACTTGTTAATTTGTAAAGCTCTACGGCGAGCGGTGCCGGTAACCTACCGCTTTAATTACACCACAATAATCTTTTAAAACCTTCATTACCACATGAGTAAACTTTATCTTTTTACAAATAAAACTTAAAAACACATATTAATTTTTATGACTTATAAAAACAAATTTATTTTATAATAAAAATAAGGCTCTATTAATAATGTCTATAAATAAAAAAAATTAA
>JAQJVL010007675.1:0-22854 GCA_035578905.1 Stictocephala bisonia
TTTCGTTACAGTAAATTCAAAATTGTATACATAATTAGATAAATTATATAAACTATGGAACAATATTATTTAGTTAATATAAAAATGTTCCCCATTTAGGAATCACTTTGGGAAACTCCATTTGCCTGAAAAATAACGCATAGGAAATATTTTAATAACAATTGAAACAGATTGTTATATTAATAATATGTATTAAAGTGTATTTGAATTTTAGATTTTTCATAAATCAATATCTAGATGTCAGAGGAAAAGCAATTATTTATATGGATAATGAAGATATTTTTAAGTATCATAGATTATCAATCAATATTTTATTTTTAAATTAAGTCGTGTTGAAAACAACACAACAAATAACAATGACATTAATGTTAATAGTTCTGATACTATAACAGTAAGAAAATATAATTTATATTTTTAAATATCAAGAACACAATATATTTGACATTACAATAATATTTACTGATTATATGCCTGAATTAAGAAAATGTAACTGATTTGTTCGACTATAGGATAAAAAGGCCGATTCTAGTTTAGAGTTAAACGGAAAGATAAAGAAATAATAGTTACAAACTAAGGTTATTTATTTCTATTTTATTTATTTTATTTTTTTTATAACTGAGAAGTTATCTCATACTTCTGTAAATTTATATTTCTTATCAGCGTCCTGATTAGCTTTAATTTTGTGTTGAGACCAAACACTTTTCTAATATTATTTGATATTATTATAACATTAATACAGCTGTATTATTTATTTAAGTTAGTAAAATACAATATCTAGCCAATATTTTGTCTATATTATTAACCTTAAAAATGCGATCAGCTACTTTTAGACTCTTTTATATTATTCAAGTTTTGTTTGATTTTTATTTGTATACGTAAAGAATATTTATAAGGATTTTTAAAATATAAAATGTAACATCTTATGATTTATTGATAAACAAGGATTTCTTAAATGGAAAGCATATATTACATACTTTACAAGAATATATTACCTTAGGCTAAAATGTTGGATGCAGCAGTGGTTTACATGCAAACAAATTATACAAAAATATACCCTTAAGTGATATTAATAAAAGATGGAGCAGTGTCCTTCAATTTTTCCAGTTTAGTATCTGCCGTGTACTCTTCATAAGTTAAATTTAATTAAGTGCTCTGGATGTGAGGAATTTCTTTCTCTACATCAGAACATTAATGGTGGGTGACATCCACACTGCTGTCAGACTGGAAGATCTGAAGTAAATATGAACTATTCTTTTCATTATTAAATGTTAATTATGTTTTCGAATATTAGTTCTTTTTTCTTTTTTTGTTTTTATTTTCTTTGAAATTAAGCATACTTTACTCTTGGTTAGAACATTTGTTATAATGCTCTATTTCTATTGACTTTCATTTACGTAAACAAAATGCTTTTTTTACATTCTTACAAATACATTAGTTGTAACTTTGGTTCTAAATATTTCAATTTATTTATATTTACTTTTTTATATTGTTATTATAATAAACTTTATCATTTCTTTTTATTATGTTCGTGCCTAGTACAAAGAATCTTATCTGGAAGTTTAAAGGTGTATGTTTTGTTTTTAAATGGGAGTACACTTTTTTTAGATTAACTATTTCTTTAAAAATTCTGAATATTTTAAATAACTGATGATAAATTATTAATGTAAGTTAATTGACAGTCATTGAAGTGTGTATTACCTTTCTGGTAATGTAGTGGTGTATTTGCATGCGCTAACGCGTAAAAATTTACTTCAATATCAATGGTATGTAGTGGGTATATGTGGGAACACATTATAGGCTTTCATTTACTTTTATTAATTTGTCTTAATTTGTCATCTTAAATTTTGTTTATTCCGTTTTTTTGTGTATATGTATAATGAGTTATATTCTAATATTCTTTTTCTTTACCTATTTTTGTAAAGCAGGAATGTAATTATAATATTTTCGATACACTCATAATAGTTAGTTCATAATTATTTACTTAATTAATTTATGTATAGTATCATTATTGTTATTTGAATTTTTGATCAAGTCATAAATAATGAGTGTTTATTCGTATATGGAACTTAATACACAAACGATTCCTGTATTCCCCAGAAATAGTTTTGTTTTATATAATACTTCTTAGGAGCCATTACGTTCAGTTTTTTTTTTTTTTTTTTTTTTTTTTTTTATATATAATTATGAAATCAATGCCTTTGTCGTAAATTTGGGTATGTGTGAGTGTGTGTATGTTGACTTGTCATCCTCTGGCCCTTGTCCACGGTTGGCTCACGGACCCATGGTTTCGTAATGGCTGTACCTGTTGCCAACTGTACATTGACGAAAATCTGTTTTTTACAGATCTTGCACGTATCCGTTAAAATAATTATTACCTGACTACCAACGGTTGATAAAATGTTGGCCCGATTCAATTATTGGATTTTGGATCTCTAACTAGATGTTGAAAATTTAGCCGAATGGACCAAAAATCATGGCCTTAAACTTAATGAGGATAAAACACAGCCCACTATAATTTGTTCTTCTCGCCTTCACACAACATTCAATTTAAACAATATCAAACAAATTCTTGTCGATGGCAATCCTCTGCCTTTCTTTACCTCAGTTAAACATTTAGGGTTATTTTTAACTAGAATATGACTTGGGGAGAAGAAGTGCTTAGTGTTTGTAAAAAGGTTCTGTCCATTCCCTCAAACAACTTCAATACTTTCTTCCAGTAAAAATAAAGCTTCATCTTGTAAAAGCACGTGTCTTTCCACATTTCATCTATTGCAACTCTGTGTACAATGACATGAATGTTGGTGGCTTTGGCTAATAAACTTCAGGTTTGCCAAAATTATAGTATTAGATTTGTTTTAAATTAAAAATATTATGATCACTTATCTCAGTACTAAATACAAAATTCCATATTAAATTGTCCCACCTTAGATTATTAGACATATTTTGTTTGTTGTACTTAATGATGGGAATCCTAAATACCTCTCTCAAAAATTTAAGTATAACTCAAAAATTTGTGCAAAGGAGACACGCTCAACCTCGTCAATATTACGTATTCCTCTTCATAGAACATCTTTCTACAATAATTCCTTTTCAGTAACTGCCTCTCGAGAATGGAATAAACTGTCTCCATATTTAAATAATTATGACAGTCCGGCTTATTTCACAGCATCATTAAAAGCCTTTCTTTTTGAGCGGATGAGTCTGTGATAATTGCTGGGAATAGGTTTTGGAATTAGGGTCGAACTAGTGTATGAGTGAGAGAATGGTAAAAAACGTTAGCATTTTATTAGTTTATATTATTTTCTTCTTTGTAATTTAATTATTGTTATTTTTCTTTAGTTTAGTTCTGTATTTCCATGTTTTAGGCTTTTTATATTTACTACTTTAACATAAAAGGTTGACTGTAAGAGAGGACTTATATGAAGTGTTTTATACGCAAATTGTATAAAACACTGTTTGTATAATAAATACATTATTACTATTATTGGTGGATGAAGATTTGAAAATGTGGTCGATGT
This sequence comes from Stictocephala bisonia, assembly GCA_035578905.1. Taxonomy (NCBI): domain Eukaryota; kingdom Metazoa; phylum Arthropoda; class Insecta; order Hemiptera; family Membracidae; genus Stictocephala; species Stictocephala bisonia. Next base: position 3,519 of record JAQJVL010007675.1, read on the forward strand.
TTATTTGAGAGTAACTATAAAAGACTAGTTTTAACCAACAATGGGATATGAAGCAAGGCATTAAAAGAGCAGTAACGCTAGCGTGGGGCACTACTTGTGAGCTGTGATCAACTTCCCAAGGTCCCATATACTAGGCTGAGATCATTTCATAGTGCTGGCTTTCTAAGTATTTTTTATTTAAATAATTCATAGTGACAGTGGCAACTTACTAGGTGAGAATCTATATCTATAAAATCGAATATATGTTTGTCTGTCCTTTATGCGCTACCAAACCATCCAGACGATCGCCATGAAACTTGGGGAAGTTGTTCTATATACCCCAGGGAAGGTTTTTGTCCTATTCCCGTTTCTTTAATCCCTCAGGGCTCCGTCCCTTGGACTTCTAAAGTTTCAATGTTAATCAAATAGCAGGATGCATGAAGTCAAATATAAAAAGAATATCAGCTGTGGGTTTTAAATATGTCAAAATTAAATTAAACCATGTGTTAATTCTTTTAACTGTTTATAATTTTATGTTTTGATTTCTTGTGAAGCTATATTAATTGATTGATTTATTTGATTAACAGCTGTTAAATAAAAACAAATAGAATAAAATTGGGGTAGGCAAAACTTTCAAAATTAAAAATAATTGAGTTCAATTAAACTACACAAAACATCAGCTGTTGTAAATTGGATACTGTGTAAACTGAAAGGTTGCTGCACATTTCAATGATACAATCAAAACTCAATATTATGACCGGCGAAGCGGGCGGGTACAGCTAGTATATTTATAATTGAAATTGTTGAATATCGGTTATGAAAAATTTTGAAAATTTAATTATTTAATTTTATAGAAGGTAAGAACAATATAGAGCTTGTGTCTTTGAGCTCTGACAACTTATTTCTTAACTATGGTGTTATGTAATATAACAAACACTATACCAAAAAATAGTCTTTAGAGTATATGCTATATAACATTTACTCATGATTAATATAACTTACACTGTTGCTTCCACGAAAATGGGTTGATATGTATCCTAGACTGAGCTCATGAATGAAGAAACGAAACTGTCGAAACTAGGAGAAGTTTTGGTGCATTGGGACTCTTCTATATGGACCAATGACAGGACCCAATTTTGGTTATTTACATAAATGTACCATGTTTATTTACAATTGAATATCAAGAATCTAAATAAAATCTATGTGAATTATGTCAAAAAAGACGAGTGGACATTATTACTGATTATGAGTGGAATGTGTGTTGTTATATTGAATAGTGGTACAGTAACATGTCAATAAAGACGAGTGGATATTATTACTGATTATGAGTGGAATGTGTGTTGTTATATTGAATAGTGGTACAGTAACATGTCAATAAAGACGAGTGGACATTATTACTGATTATGAGTAAAATGTGTGTTGTTATATTGAATAGTGGTACAGTAACATGTCAATAAAGACGAGTGGATATTATTACTGATTATGAGTGGAATGTGTGTTGTTATATTGAATAGTGGTACAGTAACATGTCAATAAAGACGAGTGGACATTATTACTGATTATGAGTAAAATGTGTGTTGTTATATTGAATAGTGGTACAGTAACATGTCAATAAAGACGAGTGGACATTATTACTGATTATGAGTGGAATGTGTGTTGTTATATTGAATAGTGGTACAGTAACATGTCAATAAAGACGAGTGGACATTATTACTGATTATGAGTGGAATGTGTGTTGTTATATTGAATAGTGGTACAATAACATGTCAATAAAGACGAGTGGACATTATTACTGATTATGAGTGGAATGTGTGTTGTTATATTGAATAGTGGTACAGTAACATGTCAATAAAGACGAGTGGACATTATTACTGATTATAAGTGGAATGTGTGTTGTTATATTGAATAGTGGTACAGTAACATGTCAATAAAGACGAGTGGACATTATTACTGATTATGAGTAAAATGTGTGTTGTTATATTGAATAGTGGTACAGTAAGTAACATGTCAATAAAGACGAGTGGACATTATTACTGATTATGAGTGAAATGTATGTTGTTATATTGAATAGTGGTACAGTAACATGTCAATAAAGACGAGTGGACATTATTACTGATTATGAGTAAAATGTGTGTTGTTATATTGAATAGTGGTACAGTAAGTAACATGTCAATAAAGACGAGTGGACATTATTACTGATTATGAGTGAAATGTATGTTGTTATATTGAATAGTGGTACAGTAACATGTCAATAAAGACGAGTGGACATTATTACTGATTATGAGTAAAATGTGTGTTGTTATATTGAATAGTGGTACAGTAACATGTCAATAAAGACGAGTGGACATTATTACTGATTATGAGTAAAATGTGTGTTGTTATATTGAATAGTGGTACAGTAACATGTCAATAAAGACGAGTGGACATTATTACTGATTATGAGTGGAATGTGTGTTGTTATATTGAATAGTGGTACAGTAAGTAACATGTCAATAAAGACGAGTGGACATTATTACTGATTATGAGTGAAATGTATGTTGTTATATTGAATAGTGGTACAGTAACATGTCAATAAAGACGAGTGGACATTATTACTGATTATGAGTAAAATATGTGTTGTTATATTGAATAGTGGTACAGTAAGTAACATGTCAATAAAGACGAGTGGACATTATTACTGATTATGAGTGAAATGTGTGTTGTTATATTGAATAGTGGTACAGTAAGTAACATGTCAATAAAGACGATTGGACATTATTATTGATTATGAGTGAAATGTGTATTGTTATATTGAATAGTGGTACAGTAAGTAACATGTCAATAAAGACGAGTGTACATTATTACTTATTATGAGTGAAATGTGTGTTGTTATATTGAATAGTGGTACAGTAAGTAACATGTCAATAAAGACGAGTGGACATTATTATTGATTATGAGTGAAATGTGTATTGTTATATTGAATAGTGGTACAGTAAGTAACATGTCAATAAAGACGAGTGTATATTATTACTTATTATGAGTGAAATGTGTGTTGTTATATTGAATAGTGGTACAGTAAGTAACATGTCAATAAAGACGAGTGGACATTATTACTGATTATGAGTGAAATGTGTGTTGAATAGTTGAATAGTGTGTTGAATTGAATTGAATAGTGGTACAGTAAGTAACACTATCAGTTTAAATATTTTGTGAAATATATTTAGACTGTTTTAATGTTTACAAAGATTTTACAGGAAGTTCCTAACAATAAATTAAAATAGCATCTTCTTCCGCTATTCAAATATATTCTATATATATTCAAGACTACACAACAAGTAAGCATTTCTCATTTTATTATGAGGATTACGTATAAATTATTATTATTGTTTATTAGATATGTGTGTTTTGCTATTATCAGTTTACATAGGTCATATCAATCGTTCTAATCAAACAAATTACTATATTTTTTATTTAAATCTATATATAATGGCTTTATTTAGTTATTTTAAGTTTAGGTATATACATATGTTCAAATTATTAATGAAACTGGGTATGGTGAATTCTTAAGACTATAAATTTTGTTTATGGAACTTATTATCTTTGTTAATAAATGTAAATAAATCTCAAAAAAGGAACTATATTCCTTGAATGCATTTTCATCAAGTTTCAAACTCCTTTTAAACCTATAAAATCTCAACTAGAACGTAAAGAGTCTTGACCTTTAACAGCCAATTTTCATTCACTTTACCTTTAGAGGTTCAATATACGTGGTAATTAAAAGGGGCTACTTACATTCATTTAAAAGTGAATTCAGTAATTAATAATCTGCCGTTTAAAATCTTTGAATTAAAACAAAACTTTCTTACCAAATAAACTCCAATTTATTATTTTTATTTAGGTGTTGCATAATCTATTACGTAATTACCTCAACAAATTTACATTTTGATAGTTCCAAAACAATATTTCAATGAAACGTAATGCTAGTGTTATGTTTTTTTATATATTTGTTTGTACATTAATGTTGGAGATGATAATTTTTAATTAGGAATTATAAAACGTTGAAAAAACTATAAGTTTCTATTATATTTTGCAATATTATATAAACTTTAACATTTAACTTTGCTGCTTTAAATATTCCCCAAATTACAATACAAAATTAAAGTTAATAAATGATATTATATCAATATTTAAAATGACACTTCAAACTAAAATAAAATAGAAATCATCATAATCCATGTTATGCCTTGATATTTGTGTACGTCATAAAAACTGTAGTACCAACAATAAAATAACAACCATATCTGTCTGTATTTAATACCACGTGACCTCTTTTAAACTAGTAGATAAAATTAAATAGCCAGCAGCAATAATCGTTTGCACTTCTGGAGAGTGTAATAGCTATTTGAATGCTATATAAACTAATTAATTTTAAAAATAAAGTACAGAATTAATTATTAATGATCCCATAATTTAAAATTTATAACAATTACATCATAGTTTATAATAATATAAAAATTTGTATAATTACATTTAATTATTATTTGTAAAAAATAACATCCATACGTAATAGTTTTTTTTAAATTAAATGTATAAGAGCTTCTCCAATTAACGTGAACTGTTATAACAGTTTAAATTGTATTTACTGCAATGCATTTATAGTAAGTTGGACATTGTTGATATTCGTCTCTTATTAAAATGTTTTATTTTTTATCTCATTACCTATAATGAGCATCTGACCGTTCAATTTGTTATAAGCAACTATTACAATTAGGTAAAAGAATAAAAATTATCATTTGATGTGATTTACATATATTTAATAAAGTAGCACTGCTTAAGACACATCCATGAATTAAAGGGGATATTTCCTATGACATTATTTATTTGGTTAACAAATTTAAAATAAATATAATGGGATGGCTCATATTTATTTATTTTTTGTATATTTGGTTACGTTATAATCTTAAAATTAATATATAATTAGTTTTCCCCTTTCCATAACCATAAGTGATTAAGTAAGCATTAATTTAAATTAAACGTATGGTTCATAAAAATATCTTGCTTTAATCTGGAAATTAAATGTATAAATAATTGATTAATAAATAAATCGCATGGTTCAAAGTTTCATTATGAATTAGACTGAGTTTATCAGTATTTGCAATATGTATATTCTATAACATTCTATACGTAAATTTGTTTCAAAATTATGTTATCCCCTATGACTATCTTGGGGACAGTCTTCTAGGTGGTTGGTATAGAAAATAAGTAAGTGGCTAGACAGCATAAATAAATTGTTGACGATTGTATTTGGAAATCATAAAAAAACGCGAATGTTTTAACATTGTTAATTATGAATTTGTATCCAGCAATCTGCTGTGAAAGCTAGTTATAAGCTAGTTTGACCCATATAAGTGTGTAGATAGATATTGAAAACGTAGGAAAATCACTTTTTAAATAACTGTGTCTTTTCGCTGTGGTTTGTTGCAAATATTACCATAATTAAGTTTCATTGAATTGGGATAAAAGTACGTTATTTTTTATTTAAGTAGTCTTAAATATCATACTTATTGAATTTATTAATAGTAAATTAATTCTAATGAAAATAAAACTGTTCAACCTATTATCAATATTAATTTTACAGTTAAATAAATATACATCCGTTTAATCGTCTATCAGGCTTATACATTACACATATACTAGACACTTTAAACTCTTACCATCATATACAAATTTCAGGTAAGAAAATTTTAATTAAATGGTTAACATGGGGTTAACATAACTTAGTAAAAAATGTATTTTTAAACATAACAGTTACGTTTAATCTGGTAGAAATCTTAATATATGTATCTAGGTTTCGTTATCTGAATTGAAACATGTTCCACTTTGTCGAGAATTGGGGGTGAAAAGTGGTAACACAAACTACTTAGCTAAGTGTTCCTTAGTCATGGTCCACTTAGATAACAAACACCCTCAAGAAGACCGCCTAACTAGACTTCGTAGAGTAAACTTGGAAAGCTTGAGCTGTTGAAAACACACACATATACGCAACACATATACACACACTTAATCATCCAAACAAAGAAGTTTCCAGTTTGGCATTTCTAATCACATTCCATTTAGGTATTATTATTTTACTTTCAATATTCCAGTTTCACAGCTAAATTTTAATCATAGAACTAATAGGGTTATTTATTCTATAGTGTATAATGTGATTTCATAAGTTATCGTCTGAAAATTAATTTTTTAAATTAGTCTAAAAATAAATTTTATGGTCCCTTGAACCGAAAAAGTATTTTTTTTCGACGAAAATAGTTTGGTGTCAGTCCGTATGTGAATGTCTGTGTGTGTGTGTCTGTGTGTATGTGTGTCTGTCCGTATGTGTGTCTGTGTGTATGTTTGTCTGAGTGTATGTTTGTCTATCCGTATGTGTGTCTGTGTGTATGTTCAGTTTTCTGGAGACCAAACGGATAGATGATTTTTATTAAATTTGGTATATGTATATTTAGCCAATATATCCAGACTAATTTAATTTTTTTTTCTGATTTTTATTTTTAGGGGAAAACATACAAAAATGAAATTTTCTCAAAAACGGCTTTAATTTTCAGAAAAAAATATGTGAATTACAATTATATTAAATTATATTAAAATATTATATTAAAAACCGCTTGCCTCTTACTTGACTAGTTTTTGAGTTCTAAGGCAAAAAACAAATTTGGGAATCAAACTGGATTGTTCCCGCCATATTAAACAGTAAAAGGTTTTTGTTGTTTATTGTTTAATATGGGGGAAAATTTTACAATTCTTTGGGGCCATCTATTACACTTGAAATGAGAACGTTTTAATTAAAAGTTGCAATCAGGTGATAAAATACTTATTTCAGTTTCAATCAAGCTGGTTTACCCGACCTGTAAAAAAGTCAAATATTACTGTTGGCCCAGCAAATTATATTGTGCTTTCACTGTGCATTTATTTATTACAGATATGGTTTTGAAAATTGCTATTTCATATATATGTTATTACAATCAAAATGAGTTATTTAACATATAACATACCCACGTAGATACAGTGGTTTTGAAATTACACGTAATGTGGTGTTGACCCACCCACCAATATCAGCACCAGTTAAGACTTCAGGCTGCAGACAGCGAGGTTCAACTCTCATTCTGAGAATAGACAGCAAATATGTAAAAAAAGAGTTAATGCAATAGCTTACAGGCTCATAGAAACTAGTCTATAGATTATTGGAAATTAAAAAAGGTAATAAATAACAATGGTGATTGAATGTACAGTTCTTTTAAATTTCATCTTTGATTTTAAAATCAGCAGGCCAACATATACCCATTACCACCAAGCCACACGTACAATGATATTGACCCATCCACCTACCTATATACGTACAGTGGTATTTCCCATCTGTATTCTAGGCTAGTATGACTCAACCCCTACTTCCAATTTAAATGTAAAGAATAAAGTTTTTACAAAACGTAGGTAACTTTGCTCTCAACTCAAACATTCCTTATAACATGTTCTGATTTAGTATTTCTTGAGTGTTTAATTTATTGTTTTAAGTAAAATATTATTTTAAAAAATATCATAGTCCTTAATGAAGGTCAGTTACAAAGTTTATAAGAGTAAATCTGCAGTTACATTTATTATAATACATAAGTGTATGCTTTACATTTTATTAATTTAATTGTCTTTGAAACGTTAGTATTTCAAGTTATGCGACTGTTTATTGGATATAAAAGATAAGCTTATGTTAGCATATGTAATCTTTGTTCTCAACTGAGGACAGGTTGTCCTTAGATGATCCCGGCCAATGACAAACGAAGCACTGAGGAACAGTTGATCCACTTCAATAACAATGCACAATTGTCTGACAACAATGTTACTTAGTGTTTTACTGCAAAGCTTTACAATATATATATATAAACAATATTTGGTTGGATTAGTATCGATTTAAGGATTATTCTTGAATTCATAATGCTCATGTAGGTATAACATATTTGATAATACTTCAATAAGATTATATTAAAATTGTTATGGCAACAGATTAAACTAAGAACTACTGACTAAACTGATTAGTAATTTCTATCACTTAACCTCTAGTGTAACTGATGGAAGACAGACTATAAGAATGAGAATAATAGTAATTCATACAATGTCCATTTGTTGTTTAGCCTGATAAAAGTTGACAGCTAGCAAACTAATATTTATAATATTCCATGTTGATAAGATTATCAAATATATTAAGTACACAGTGTTTTGCTTCCGTTGTTATGTTTTAATTGAATTTGTCATATTTTCAAAGATATAGATTAAGTTACTATAAAATGTATTTTTTGTGTTAACTTTTACGTAAATATAAGAACAATCATCATGGTAGAGAATGCTACAGTTAACGTTACATGCAAATTAGAGGATTTCAAAAAGCAACGTAATTAAGGAAGCAGAAACCTAATTACTCCAGTCTCTGGGAAACAATGAGTAGTGTTTGGTTTCTGCCTCTCTCTTTTGTTTTATCAAACCTTAGAGCCAGTAAAATGTTGGGCTCTAACTTTTAACATTATGTTAAAAATTATAACTTTAGCAAATGTTCAGTTTATTTTTACGTTTACATTATGTATAGTAAATTTCAAGAAACAAAATTAAAACCATTTATAATATCGTTCGTTATTACTTTACTGACATTTATAATATTTTTTCCTTTTATATCATATAGGTGACATAAATTACTTTTTTACTATTTTACTGAATATAATTTAATGTTGACGAGACTAATAACTAATTGCTATCTGCACACTTACAACTGGGAAGTTACTTTTTCCTTGTTTATGTTGTTATAAATAATCAATTAAGGACATCAATTAAGGAAGTTTTGAGGTCTGGCTTTGTAAGCCGTACATTTGTGAGTGTAGAAGTGAAATTTCACTGTTTGTCTGATTATAACAAGTTTTACATAAATATGGTAACTAAAATTAAAGTATATCAAATGTTCCAAACTGCAGCCTGTTATCTGTTTAATGGTTTAGATTAATGGTAGTGAGTATGGTAATGAAAAGAGACAAGTGCAAAACCATTTATAGATCCTCACCTGCTTTCAAAACACAACATTTAACTTAAAACAAACATATATTAACATTTTACTTAAACGTATAATTGTTTCTTAAACATATTTCTGAACAAATGCTGACTTTCTGTTTATAATTACAATTACAGAACTAAATGTATAGTAATAATAAATTGATAACTTCAAAGAAAGAATTTCAAACCTAGTATAATAATTAATTGAACCTGATAAATTGTTACCCAATTTAAGGATTCAAATAAAGAAATTTAATGGAAAAATATTTATTTACTTATTTAATGCTTAAAATTGTTTTACAACCTCTCGGATACAATAAATTAAATTCTTGTTAATATTATAATAATAAATTAGATACTAGTAATAATAATACATTTATTTACAGGAATTATGTTAATTACTGTGAACAAAAAGGCATTTATATTAAATAACAGGTCATCCAGTGTATGTTTTGCAATGATAACCAGTCAAGCTTCAATATGTATTACTCTGCGTAGCAAAAGCATGTAACCTAATGCAATAAATATGCGCATATCACATATTCATCCCCAAAAGGCTGGAAAAGAGACTTAACTACGAAACAAATTGTAATTACCTTAAACCAAGTCCATCATGCGTGAACCTGTGGGGAATTACGAGGGATGGAATATTTTAATCCTTCATCCTGGCATGGCGGGATATGTGTTATTTGATTTGATTCAGACCAACTAGGCAGCCAATTGATCCTTTGTATCCTTACTGGTATGTGCATTTTTCATGATTAAATAAAATAATTATTATTACTTCAACTATATAGTACAATTTTAATAACACTAAAATATGAAATTAATGTTATTTTACGTATAAATAAATTTATATATGTTAAAATCGTATAAACACAATTTAAATAAATATGGGATCCCCCTCCCCGTATATTAAGTGTGAAAAATGTTCAAAAGACAAAATTACTGACGTATTACACACTTCATAAGAATATACATTTGATTCAATACAATAAAACAATTATGATGAAAGAAAATCCTACAGTTGAACTAAGGTACAACTACGAGATTTGTTGAGGAAGTAGATCCCTAACTACACAATACACAATGATAGGTATTTTTCCTTTTCGTCTCCCTTTTGTTTCCCAGTTGTATTAAAGGATTAATACGAGAATGATTTCCACAAATGTATTGTTTATGTTCTTTCTACATTCGCTTACATGTTTTAGGTACAGGAAAATTGTTTGTTAATTTATTTTTTAGTTTCGTAAGACAGTTTTTATAGATAGTTTAGGCAGAACCATGGTAGGATAAAAATAAGAACAAAAGTTGTTTGTTAAACTTGTAACTATGTGCATCACTTTACCGGTACTTTAATTTACTATATGGATTTTAATAGTTTCTATATATTCTCAATTCACCCTCCCATATATGTATATTGTATGGTATTAACCCAATTATTCGCCCATAAACGTTTAAAATAAATTGTAAATTTTTTTGTAAAAATTAAGGTGTACGTGTATAGAAGTAATGATAAGATTTTTTTACCCCTTTTACAGACATAGATCAAAATGTTTGTGTGAAGCCAACTAAACGTTATGCTGACTTCGTCACTCAGCTCGCTGCCCCATAAATGAGTAATTTGTTTGTCAGGGAATGTTAGTTGCACCGTTACCTTGATTTAGATCTCAGATACTCTTGGAGTGTACTCACATTGTAACTTCGTCACTCAGCTCGCTGCCCCATAAATGAGTAGTTTGTTTGTCAGGGAATGTTAGTTGCACCATTACCTTGATTTAGATCTCGGATACTCTTGGAGTGTACTCACATTGTAACTTCGTCACTCAGCTCGCTGCCCCATAAATGAGTAGTTTGTTTGTCAGGGAATGTTAGTTGCACCATTACCTTGATTTAGATCTCGGATACTCTTGGAGTGTACTCACATTGTAACTTCGTCACTCAGCTCGCTGCCCCATAAATGAGTAATTTGTTTGTCAGGGAATGTTAGTTGCACCGTTACCTTGATTTAGATCTCAGATACTCTTGGAGTGTACTCACATTGTAACTTCGTCACTCAGCTCGCTGCCCCATAAATGAGTAGTTTGTTTGTCAGGGAATGTTAGTTGCACCATTACCTTGATTTAGATCTCGGATACTCTTGGAGTGTACTCACATTGTAACTTCGTCACTCAGCTCGCTGCCCCATAAATGAGTATTTTGTTTGTCAGGGAATGTTAGTTGCACCATTACCTTGATTTAGATCTCGGATACTCTTGGAGTGTACTCACATTGTAACTTCGTCACTCAGCTCGCTGCCCCATAAATGAGTAGTTTGTTTGTCAGGGAATGTTAGTTGCACCATTACCTTGATTTAGATCTCGGATACTCTTGGAGTGTACTCACATTGTAACTTCGCACTCAGCTCGCTGCCCCATAAATGAGTAGTTTGTTTGTCAGGGAATGTTAGTTGCACCATTACCTTGATTTAGATCTCGGATACTCTTGGAGTGTACTCACATTGTAACTTCGTCACTCAGCTCGCTGCCCCATAAATGAGTAGTTTGTTTGTCAGGGAATGTTAGTTGCACCATTACCTTGATTTAGATCTCGGATACTCTTGGAGTGTACTCACATTGTAACTTCGTCACTCAGCTCGCTGCCCATAAATGAGTAATTTGTTTGTCAGGGAATGTTAGTTGCACCATTACCTTGATTTAGATCTCGGATACTCTTGGAGTGTACTCACATTGTAACTTCGTCACTCAGCTCGCTGCCCCATAAATGAGTAGTTTGTTTGTCAGGGAATGTTAGTTGCACCATTACCTTGATTTAGATCTCGGATACTCTTGGAGTGTACTCACATTGTAACTTCGCACTCAGCTCGCTGCCCCATAAATGAGTAGTTTGTTTGTCAGGGAATGTTAGTTGCACCATTACCTTGATTTAGATCTCGGATACTCTTGGAGTGTACTCACATTGTAACTTCGTCACTCAGCTCGCTGCCCCATAAATGAGTAGTTTGTTTGTCAGGGAATGTTAGTTGCACCATTACCTTGATTTAGATCTCGGATACTCTTGGAGTGTACTCACATTGTAACTTCGTCACTCAGCTCGCTGCCCATAAATGAGTAATTTGTTTGTCAGGGAATGTTAGTTGCACCATTACCTTGATTTAGATCTCGGATACTCTTGGAGTGTACTCACTTTGTAACTTCGTCACTCAGCTCGCTGCCCCATAAATGAGTTGTTTGTTTGTCAGGGAATGTTAGTTGCACCATTAATTTGATTTACATCTCGGATACTCTTGGAGTGTACTCACATTGTAACTTCGTCACTCAGCTCGCTGCCCCATAAATGAGTAGTTTGTTTGTCAGGGAATGTTAGTTGCACCATTACCTTGATTTAGATCTCGGATACTCTTGGAGTGTACTCACATTGTAACTTCGTCACTCAGCTCGCTGCCCCATAAATGAGTAGTTTGTTTGTCAGGGAATGTTAGTTGCACCATTACCTTGATTTAGATCTCGGATACTCTTGGAGTGTACTCACATTGTAACTTCGTCACTCAGCTCGCTGCCCCATAAATGAGTAGTTTGTTTGTCAGGGAATGTTAGTTGCACCATTACCTTGATTTAGATCTCGGATACTCTTGGAGTGTACTCACATTGTAACTTCGTCACTCAGCTCGCTGCCCCATAAATGAGTAGTTTGTTTGTCAGGGAATGTTAGTTGCACCATTACCTTGATTTAGATCTCGGATACTCTTGGAGTGTACTCACATTGTAACTTCGTCACTCAGCTCGCTGCCCCATAAATGAGTAGTTTGTTTGTCAGGGAATGTTAGTTGCACCATTAATTTGATTTACATCTCGGATACTCTTGGAGTGTACTCACATTGTAACTTCGTCACTCAGCTCGCTGCCCCATAAATGAGTAGTTTGTTTGTCAGGGAATGTTAGTTGCACCATTAATTTAATTTAGATCTCGGATACTCTTGGAGTGTACTCACATTGTAACTTCGTCACTCAGCTCGCTGCCCCATAAATGAGTAATTTGTTTGTCAGGGAATGTTAGTTGCACCATTACCTTGATTTAGATCTCGGATACTCTTGGAGTGTACTCACATTGTAACTTCGTCACTCAGCTCGCTGCCCCATAAATGAGTAAATAGTTTGTCAGGGAATGTTAGTTGCACCATTAATTTGATTTACATCTCGGATACTCTTGGAGTGTACTCACATTGTAACTTCGTCACTCAGCTCGCTGCCCCATAAATGAGTAGTTTGTTTGTCAGGGAATGTTAGTTGCACCATTAATTTGATTTACATCTCGGATACTCTTGGAGTGTACTCACATTGTAACTTCGTCACTCAGCTCGCTTCCCCATAAAAGAGTAGTTTGTTTGTCAGGGAATGTTAGTTGCACCATTACCTTGATTTAGATCTCGGATACTCTTGGAGTGTGCTCACATTGTAACTTCGTCACTCAGCTCGCTGCCCCATAAATGAGTAGTTTGTTTGTCAGGGAATGTTAGTTGTACCATTAATTTGATTTACATCTCGGATACTCTTGGAGTTTACTCACATTGTAACTTCGTAACTCAGCTTGCTGCCCCATAAATGAGTAGTTTGTTTGTCAGGGAATGTTAGTTGCACCATTATTTTAATTTACATCTCTGATACTCTTGGAGTGTACTCACATTGTAACTTCGTCACTCAGCTCGCTGCCCCATAAATGAGTAGTTTGTTTGTCAGGGAATGTTAGTTGCACCATTACCTTGATTTAGATCTCGGATACTCTTGGAGTGTACTCACATTGTAACTTCGTCACTCAGCTCGCTGCCCATAAATGAGTAATTTGTTTGTCAGGGAATGTTAGTTGCACCATTACCTTGATTTAGATCTCGGATACTCTTGGAGTGTACTCACTTTGTAACTTCGTCACTCAGCTCGCTGCCCCATAAATGAGTTGTTTGTTTGTCAGGGAATGTTAGTTGCACCATTTATTTGATTTACATCTCGGATACTCTTGGAGTGTACTCACATTGTAACTTCGTCACTCAGCTCGCTGCCCCATAAATAAGTAGATTGTTTGTCAGGGAATGTTAGTTGCACCATTACCTTGATTTAGATCTCGGATACTCTTGGAGTGTACTCACATTGTAACTTCGTCACTCAGCTCGCTGCCCCATAAATGAGTAGTTTGTTTGTCAGGGAATGTTAGTTGCACCATTACCTTGATTTAGATCTCGGATACTCTTGGAGTGTACTCACATTGTAACTTCGTCACTCAGCTCGCTGCCCCATAAATGAGTAGTTTGTTTGTCAGGGAATGTTAGTTGCACCATTACCTTGATTTAGATCTCGGATACTCTTGGAGTGTACTCACATTGTAACTTCGTCACTCAGCTCGCTGCCCCATAAATGAGTAGTTTGTTTGTCAGGGAATGTTAGTTGCACCATTACCTTGATTTAGATCTCGGATACTCTTGGAGTGTACTCACATTGTAACTTCGTCACTCAGCTCGCTGCCCCATAAATGAGTAGTTTGTTTGTCAGGGAATGTTAGTTGCACCATTACCTTGATTTAGATCTCGGATACTCTTGGAGTGTACTCACATTGTAACTTCGTCACTCAGCTCGCTGCCCCATAAATGAGTAGTTTGTTTGTCAGGGAATGTTAGTTGCACCATTACCTTGATTTAGATCTCGGATACTCTTGGAGTGTACTCACATTGTAACTTCGTCACTCAGCTCGCTGCCCCATAAATGAGTAGTTTGTTTGTCAGGGAATGTTAGTTGCACCATTACCTTGATTTAGATCTCGGATACTCTTGGAGTGTACTCACATTGTAACTTCGTCACTCAGCTCGCTGTCCCCATAAATGAGTAGTTTGTTTGTCAGGGAATGTTAGTTGCACCATTACCTTGATTTAGATCTCGGATACTCTTGGAGTGTACTCACATTGTAACTTCGTCACTCAGCTCGCTGTCCCCATAAATGAGTAGTTTGTTTGTCAGGGAATGTTAGTTGCACCATTACCTTGATTTAGATCTCGGATACTCTTGGAGTGTACTCACATTGTAACTTCGTCACTCAGCTCGCTACCCCATAAATGAGTAGTTTGTTTGTCAGGGAATGTTAGTTGCACCATTACCTTGATTTAGATCTCGGATACTCTTGGAGTGTACTCACATTGTAACTTCGTCACTTAGCTCACTACCCCATAAATGAGTAGTTTGTTTGTCAGGGAATGTTAGTTGCACCATTACCTTGATTTAGATCTCGGATACTCTTGGCGTGTACTCAAATTGTAACTTCGTCACTCAGCTCGCTGCCCCATAAATGAGTAATTTGTTTGTCAGGGAATGTTAGTTGCACCATTACCTTGATTTAGATCTCGGATACTCTTGGAGTGTACTCACATTGTAACTTCGTCACTCCGCTCGCTGCCCCATAAATGAGTAGTTTGTTTGTCAGGGAATGTTAGTTGCACCATTAATTTGATTTACATCTCGGATACACTTGGAGTGTACTCACATTTTAACTTCGTCACTCAGCTCGCTGCCCCATAAATGAGTAGTTTGTTTGTTAGGGAATGTTAGTTGCACCATTAATTCAATTTAGATCTCGGATACTCTTGGAGTGTACTCACATTGTAACTTCGTCACTCAGCTCGCTGCCCCATAAATGAGTAATTTGTTTGTCAGGGAATGTTAGTTGCACCATTACCTTGATTTAGATCTCGGATACTCTTGGAGTGTGCTCACATTGTAACTTCGTCACTTAGCTCGCTGCCCCATAAATGAGTAGTTTGTTTGTCAGGGAATGTTAGTTGCACCATTAATTTGATTTACATCTCAGATACTCTTGGAGTGTACTCACCTTGTAACTTCATCACTCAGCTCGCTGCCCCATAAATGAGTAATTAGTTTGTCAGGGAATGTTAGTTGCACCATTAATTTGATTTACATCTCGGATACTCTTGGAGTGTACTCACATTGTAACTTCGTCACTCAGCTCGCTGCCCCATAAATGAGTAGTTTGTTTGTCAGGGAATGTTAGTTGCACCATTAATTTGATTTACATCTCGGATACTCTTGGAGTGTACTCACATTGTAACTTCGTCACTCAGCTCGCTTCCTCATAAAAGAGTAGTTTGTTTGTCAGGGAATGTTAGTTGCACCATTACCTTGATTTAGATCTCGGATACTCTTGGAGTGTGCTCACATTGTAACTTCGTTACTCAGCTCGCTGCCCCATAAATGAGTAGTTTGTTTGTCAGGGAATGTTAGTTGTACCATTAATTTGATTTACATCTCGGATACTCTTGGAGTTTACTCACATTGTAACTTCGTAACTCAGCTTGCTGCCCCATAAATGAGTAGTTTGTTTGTCAGGGAATGTTAGTTGCACCATTATTTTAATTTACATCTCTGATACTCTTGGAGTGTACTCACATTGTAACTTCGTCACTCAGCTCGCTGCCCCATAAATGAGTAGTTTGTTTGTCAGGGAATGTTAGTTGCACCATTACCTTGATTTACATCTCGGATACTCTTGGAGTGTACTCACATAGCAACTTATATTTTCCAATACCATAGTGAGTATATTAGTTATGTAAATTTTATAAAAACTGTAGAAAATATTGTCTTGTTTATTTAGTTTTAAAGAAATAATATTAAGAATGTATAACCTTATTTTCAGAGCTATTTCATTGGTGTTCATTTTCACTCAAGTAACACTTGTGATAAAGAGTCCGGCTTGAAGCTCTTTAGAGTAATTTTATACCTATAATGTAATTTATTGAATTAATGTAAATCAATGTACATTTCCATATTTAATTTGAAACTTTTATGAAATTAGGGATGTTAAATAATACCCTTCCTTAAAATCACTGTATACATTATTATTTTTGGATAACGCAGTCATAATAATTTTAAAAAGTGCTTCGTTTGAAAACATTATAAGATCAGGAACTTAAACATGCTCTAGGTTTTCAAGTTAATGTATATGTTTTCAATGAATAAAAATAAATTTAAAAAATGACCAAGTAGCATTAAATTATTAAAATACAAATGAACGTAATTCTAAACAAATACTCAAGCCATAAACAAACTACGAATGCAGACTTAAACACAGAGTTCCTTTTTCTGAAGACTAGACTGCTTGGAATAGTATTTTCAAATGTAATATTAATATTTCCCCTCGTATGTACATCGATATTTATGTAATTAGATGTGTAACGTCTAACACCATATGTCACAGAGAAAGGTAAATACAGCAAGTTAATGCCACGTCAACCAAATGGCTGTAATTAACCACACATCACGCAACTTCGAGAGACATTCTCTCTCACGTATTAGTGATGGACAGACACAAATTTTATGAAGTGTACCATGTTATACATCTAAAAATTATCAACACGTCCTTTTTGATAATTCAATAATCCTTTTTTTCAACACTTACTGAAAAATGAACGCTAAGTAAGTTTATTTTCGAGTTGCTCTTTTCTATTGTCAGCAGGAACATTTTATGAATTATATATTCCCTTATTTTAATTATTCACTTATTAATAATATGTTATTCTCACTGGTAGAAATTAATCCGGCTCAAAATATTATAATTAGTCAATTCATATAATTAGTAAAAAATATGTTTCCTATTGATTAGTGCTATTTATCTTATCTAAGCTTATATAGATATTTAATGAAGAATTAATTTCTTAAGTATTATTTGTATTTTTTTATTATAAAGTTACATAACTACGTTGATAATTTCTTGTTAAATAGACCTATATTGTAGCATATGAACTACATAATGTTAAATCATAAGATATAAAGCTAATAACTAACCTTAACGTGTTATTTTGTTGTTTTGTTAGCCAGCTTAACTAGAAATATTCAATCCTCATCGTTGAATATTTCTTCTTTATTTATTGCACTATAAATGTATATCAAACAATTATTTTCCTACAAAATGAGTTAAGTATTGCCGGGTTACAGGGGAGGTGATCAGAGGAAATTTAACGAGTGAAATGGAGAGAGTTGCGAATCGAGTAAGTTGAAACAGGGAAAGAAATTATTTGAGTTGTAGATGGCCAAAGAAATGATAATTGGAGTTAAAAAGCTTATTTTGGTTACAAATGTTTTTTAATAGTTGTGCAAGAAAGAAATTGTTTAACTACATACATTTTTTACTAATAAAAGGAAAATGTTACCTTCTGTCAATGAAGTTTACCAATTGTATCATCGTGTATGTTTATTAAAACGCTTTGAATAGAAATGAATACAACCACAATCATACTAGTAAGTTCTGTACCTGACAGTTTTATCCATGTTTGCAAGCAATCTCTTATGCTTTTGTATAAGAGAAAGGGTCATCAAGGTTATATCATATGAATGAATGAATAGAAAATATATATATTGTCCTAATTATTTTTTCATAAAATTTTGGGATTTTGGAGTAGATATAAGTAGTGAAGTTTGCTGGATCTGGATCAAAATCAGTAATTTTGTAGTTTATTTTATAATTTACTTTTAAGGCATTTTAGGTTAAAATTTCAGGTCATTTTAGTATTTATAAGGTATGTTCTAGGTTTTATGTATTATTTGCATTATTATCATGACTTTTAACAACCATGAAACGGTGTATGAAACACCTGAAACTTTTGTAAATAACACCAGTGACGTTATCTCTCATTTAACACTTGAGTTAAATGCTTTAACTGTAAATCACCCTGAAATTGATTTGGAACGTGTGTTTTCAAAAATCTCAGATCTAATGAGTATTGTTGACAGAATTAACGGTGAATATGACAGATGTAACAGTAGACATTTTCTAAGGGTAATAGACTCACTTTTTTTTGGTCACGTGACCGGATCCAAGATGGCGGCGCAGTGTTGCCAACCCCCCACCCCCTCCCCCACAAAATTTCCCCCATTTCCCTCACATTTCCCTCACATTTCCCTCATTTCCCTCACATTACCCTCATTTCCCACACATTTCCCTCACATTACCCTCACTTCCCACACATTACCCTCAAATTACCCTCAAATTTCCCTCAAATTCCCACATCATACTATATAAAATACAAAAGATGGCGACCGGATCCAATATGGCGCCTTTTCCCGCCCGCGCCAACTCACACCCCGTGGGAAAATTCCCTCCCCAAAATTCCCCCATCCAATATGGCGTCTTTATACTATATAAAATCAACATCATATATACTATAACAAACGTCGACCGTAGCGCCCCTGGCGGCAACGTAGCGCCCCTGGCGGCAACGCGATCGCAGCGCCCCTGGTGGCAATGC